>MKGJ01000146.1:0-27957 GCA_002018255.1 Bretziella fagacearum | reverse complement strand
CAGACCCAGACGGGCCCAGGACTGGACTGGAAGGAAGCCAGAGAGGGCTGAACAGGGAAGGAACCTACCAGTTAAGAAGGAAAAAAAAAGGTTAACTATGAATGCAACTACTCTTTTGAGTATCTCAATAATCCCTCCTGCTTGTAGAGAAGAACAAAGATACTGGAAGAAATAAGATATAAAACAGTAAACCATCATTTTATGTGTACTCTTCTTCTTTGTTGGTTCCTGAGCTCCCAAACACCCGCCAGCGTCATCATCACTTACCTTTCACTCTATGTGTTGTTATTGTTGTCGTTGCTTGCATACATTCGCCAATGCTTGTTCTTATTAATAATACTCTTCAAATATCTGATATGATGGACGGAGAAATACACGACTAACTTCAACTCTCACTAACATCATTTGTTTATCAATCCATATCTTGAAATATCTGCGCAATAATCACATATGTTCCCCCCCCACTCCCCCATGCCAGTGAACAAGCCCTAGGCCAATGGTTGCCTCATTGTCATATTCTGTAGAACATCTTTACTTTTGTAGTATTAGCCATTTTCGTCTCTTTAAAGGCCTCCAGTTGTCTCCTTGTCTTCAATTGCTATTGCTAGTACATCTCTGTACTATGATTTGTTTTTCTCTTGCGCGAGTGCGACTCTGCCTGCAAATGGCCGCTTGCTTGTCAATCCTGAATTAGGAAGGAACAGTACCAACTAAAGACAGCACTAACGACCCAAGTCAGTAACAACAACAGCAACAACGCCCTAAAAAAGGTACAGATGCACGACTGCACTAACACGCCCAAGCTCCTGCCCTACCAAAACGCCGCATATTTCTATGGGGAAGTGCACCATCTCTGTTAGTGCAAACTGCTCTTCCTACATATAGGACCCGCTTTTGTCCTAGTCGCTAAAACGCTCCGTGCCGATACTAGCATCCTCGTCCGCGCTCTCTTCTGGCTTTTGCTCCTCATCGTGGTAAACGACCCTCTTTGAAGCCGACGCAGCCTCTGCCTACTGCATCACCGCCATATACCCGCGCAACGCCAACATATTTGGCCTTGTTCTGTAGCGCTTTTTTGTCACATTCAGTTCAATCTAAAATCGGCATAAAATATAGAATTTTTTCATCCAGAAATTGGCTTACATGTAAATTCTCTCAATGAAAGGCGTCTCGGATGGCCCGATTGAGATGTATCCAAACACAAACCCGTCAGATCTGCTAGGTTTGAGGCCTTTATTTTATATCTTTATGAGTGTCTTTCGACCTCTCCTCCAAAACCAATGCTGCAACTAAATAGTCTACTTCTAAGTCTTTTATATAACAAATCATTTCATTTGAATTGATTCCTGTGCCCCGTCTTTCGGCATCAACGACATTGTTTGTATTGAAAGAAAAAAAAAATTGCACTTGGGGGGAGGACCCCAGGAATTCCAATCAAACAAGGCTTGATTGACACGCAAGGCTCCCGCACAGTAGTCACCGACCAATGCTTACCAGGCTAGCCGCCCCCCCCCCCCCTTCCCATTTGAACACGCCGACCTACCCCCAGTAACATAGACCCAAAAATGGGACGCTTCAGCACCCAAGCCCGCAGCATGACCCGCAGAAGCTCCTATCACCTCCGCCTACATAGTCAGAATTCGCGTTGCCATGTCCCGAATTCCTCCATATTCTTTCACTCCTGCAGCTTCCAAGTCCTGAAATTTACATGTGAAAAATCCCGAAAAAAAATTAAACCTATGAGATTATCTTCAAAGTGTCAAATATGAAACAAGACACCTACAAACTCCAATGTCTAAAGTTATCACTACACCCACGCCACTCCCCTCCCCCCCCCCTAGCCAACCAGAAGAACCCGAAGTTATGACGGCACCCGCTACTAATTTAGATTCTTGTCACGTGATGTTCCACCTATTGTTAGTGGGGACCATCCAAAACCTTGAGCGCCACATCGAAGCTCCCCAGGATCCACTTTTGATCCAGCCAATCAGAGTTCACCGCACGTCCTACATGCTCCTCGGCCTTCTTGATGCAGGACTGGGCTACGCCGGCACTATTGGACATGTCGTCCAGCAACCTTTTGTAACAACATCGACTATATGTTTACTTTTGTATTTCCTTGGTATTATGCATTACATGAATGACACTTTTACGTGGTTTCAAATTTTTACCAACATCGGCCCCGATCGTGACCCCTCCGGAATAGGCGGTTTTTACCTTTACTCAACAACCTCAAACTTACATAGTATCCTAAACCTTGGGATGCAATATTTTGGTAGTCTTTTACCAGTTAATCATCACCAACTTGCTTTCTAGACTCCTTTGAAGAAATACACTAATACGAAAGTTATTAATCTTCTCTGAATCCATACCTGTATTCCCATAATATACTTCAAACAGAGGTAGGTTCAGTTGTGATACTGTTGTAGTTGGCAGTAGTTGTTTTAATCTCTATTGCATAATTAGTCTATTTATAAGAACCATTTCAAAGTTTAAAATGAAATGTCAGCATTCAAATGTCTATAATCATCATTTGATATCAAGTACATGTCAAAATGATATCATATAGAAATGTCCAATTTCACCTATAATTTGCAGACTATCACATAATATAAAATAGTAGTTGGTTCCAACTAAATTATACTTAAGCTACCATCTATTGTGACTATTAATATATTTATATCTATATGAACTGCGTAAATATAACTCCTAAACACAGAGATTCATTCAAGGTGACACAATGAAGTCAACTTGATAGTGTTTATTAACATAGTTACAACATACTCTTATAGGTTTCAATTTTTTATTCATGTATCCAGTTATTGCGAAAGTAAAGTGGTTACAGGTTGTTTGAATTCAAATACAATTCAAAGTTGTAATATTTGGCTTGTTTATCTCATGACATCCACGTCAGCACACCCCAAAGCTAATCGACATTACAATAGGGTTATATCAATCCATAGAACCCACACACGTGATCAGCTAAGTGGATTCCTACGAACACGAAGCTCAAGGGACCCATCATGAGCTAGATTTTTTTTTTTTTGCCATTACCTTTTCTTGCAACCAGCACCCAGCGGCAACCCCAAAACTTTTCACCTTTTTTTTCGTGCTCTTTATTTTCTTCCTTCTTCTCATCCATATCGCCAGCTTGTGGATGAAGCTGAACTTGTGCCCCGATCCCCAAGAGCGCGACAGGTGAGCCACCAGGCTCCCACAAGCAGCAGCCATGGCGACTACATCAAACATGTTCATGTACTCGCTGACCATTCAGCCGCCTACTCACATCACACAGGCGGTGCTTGGCCAGTTCTCCGGTACCAAGGAGCAGCACATTGCCACTGCATCGGGGTCAAGATTAACCCTCTTGCGTCCCGATCCCGTTTTGGGAAAGGTGGTAACGCTCCTGTCTCACGACGTCTTTGGCCTCATTCGCGGACTAGCCGCGTTCCGTCTTGCTGGAAGCAGCAAAGGTATGTGCAAATTTCTTCTCATCCCTCGCTGCCCATTCATCGTGGCCTTTCCTACGAGGCTACCTACCCACCCCTCTTCATTCTGAACCCCTCCAAACCTCCCTCATTACACCAAGTCATCTATACAAACACATGCTGAGTCTTTTGAAAGATTGGGCCTGCCCCGTGTAGTTGCCAATTGAGTCATCAGATGCTCGCTCAGTCAACATCCTCTGAAAAACGACGATGTGCTAACTCGGGCTTTCTCCAAAGACTACTTGATCGTTGCTTCCGACTCGGGCCGTATTACCATCTTGGAGTACCACCCCGCACACAACCGGCTCGAACGTGTTCACCTCGAAACCTTTGGAAAGTCAGGAATTCGCCGTGTCATTCCTGGCGAATATCTTGCTTGCGACCCCAAAGGCCGTGCATGCTTGATCTCTGCCGTTGAAAAGAACAAGCTCGTTTATGTTCTCAACAGAGATGCCCAAGCTAAGCTGACCATCAGCTCGCCGCTCGAGGCACACAAGCCTGGCGTCCATGTCCTTTCTCTCGTGGCCCTTGACGTGGGGTATGCCAACCCCGTTTTTGCTGCCCTTGAGACAGACTATTCCGAGGCAGACCAGGACCCGACCGGTAGTGCGTTCGACGAGTATGAGACCCAGCTTGTGTACTACGAGCTAGATCTCGGTCTCAACCACGTTGTTCGCAAGTGGTCTGACCCCGTCGATCCTACTGCCTCTCTACTCTTCCAGGTTCCTGGCGGAAACGATGGACCCAGCGGGGTTCTCGTTTGCGGCGAAGAAAACATCACCTACCGCCATTCGAACCAGGAAGCTTTCAGAGTGCCTATTCCCAGAAGGAAAGGTGCTACGGAGGACCCCTCAAGAAAGCGCAGCATTGCAGCTGGTGTCATGCATAAGCTCAAGGGCAATGTTGGCGCGTTCTTCTTCCTTGTTCAGACCGAGGATGGTGACTTATTCAAGGTTACTATTGAAATGGCGGAGGATGAAGAGGGTAATGCTACCGGTGAAGTCAAGCGGCTGAAAATCAAGTATTTCGATACTGTGCCTCTTGCTACTAGCCTTTGCATTTTGAAGAGTGGTTTCCTCTTTGTTTGTGCCCAGTCTGGTAATCACCAATTCTACCAATTTGAGAAGCTTGGCGACGACGACGAGGAGCTGGAATTTGCTAGTGACGATTTCCCAACGGACCCCAGGGCATCGTACAAGGCAGTCTACTTTAGCCCTCGTCCCTTGGAGAATCTGGCTTTTGTGGAGAGCGTTGACTCCATGAATCCGTTGATGGATTGCAAGATTGCAAACTTGACCGATGATGATGCTCCCCAGATCTACACCGCCTGTGGCACTGGTGCACGCAGCACCTTCAGATCGATTAAGCATGGTCTTGACATCAACGAGATTGTTGCTTCGGACCTTCCCGGTGTTCCCTCTGCGGTTTGGACTCTCAAACTTAACCGCTCGGATGAGTACGATGCGTACATCATTCTGTCTTTCGCCAACGGCACCCTTGTCCTCAGTATCGGCGAGACTGTTGAGGAAGTCAATGATTCGGGGTTCCTCACTTCAGTGCCTACGTTGGCCGCTCAACTTTTGGGTGATAACGGTTTGGTCCAAGTTCATCCAAAGGGTATTCGTCACGTCTTAAATGGTGAGGTGAATGAATGGCCTGCCCCCCAACATCGTTCGATCGTCGCAGCTGCTACTAGCGATAGTCAAGTCGCTGTGGCTTTGAGCTCAGGTGAAATCGTGTATTTTGAAATGGATAACGATGGGTCTCTCGCCGAGTATGATGAGAAGAAGAAGATGCCGGGAACTGTCACGTCACTTAGTCTTGGAGACGTGCCTGAGGGCCGCAGAAGAAGCCCGTTCCTGGCTGTCGGCTGTGATGATCTTACTGTTCGCATTCTTAGTCTTGACCCCGAGTCTACTCTGGAGAGCAAGTCGGTTCAGGCACTGACTGCTCCGCCGACATCGCTGTCCATCATGGCCATGGAGGATTCGTCTTCAGGCGGGTTAACACTCTACCTTCACATTGGTCTGCAGTCGGGTGTTTACATTCGCACTGTTCTGGACGAGGTTACTGGTCAGCTGACCGATACTCGCCTCAAGTTCCTGGGCCCCCGTGCGGTAAAACTATTCAAGGTTTATGTGCAGGGTCGCACTTGCGTACTTGCCCTCAGCTCGCGTCCGTGGTTAGGTTATGCCGACCCTATCAGCAAGAGCTTTATGGTCACATCATTGAGCTACGTTGATCTTGAGTGGGCGTGGAATTTTAGCAGTGAGCAGTGTGAGGAGGGTGTCGTTGGTATCCAGGGCCAGTCTCTCAGGTAAGAATTCTCCCCATGTAACTTTGTGCTTTTCTATTTTTATTTTTTCTTAAACGTGTCAGTGATGAGAAAAGGGATCCGCAGCCATCTGGCCATGAGGTAATTGCTGAGCACAATGTGCTACACCAATTGTTCCTGCTGAAATGACACACCATACTGCCTTTTGTCTTCATGAATCGCTACTCCCTGAATATCTTGCTAATAAACTGCCTTGATAGAATCTTTTCCATTGACAAGCTCGGTGAGACATTGATTCAAAAATCAACGCCTTTGACTTATACCCCCCGTGTCCTCACCAAGCATCCCGAGTACCCAATGTTCTACACGGTAGAGGCTGAGAACAATACCCTGGCGCCTGATCTGCGTGAGCAGCTCATTGCTGCCGGTGCTTCCGTCAACGGTGAATCTGCTGCTCTTTCTCCGACCGAGTTTGGTTATCCCAAGGGTCGCGGTAGATGGGCCTCTTGTATCAATGTCATTGACCCTCTAGCTGGTGACCAGCTTGAGCCTCAGGTTCTGCAGACTGTTGACTTCACCAACAATGAAGGCGCCACGTCCGCAGCCATCGTCCCCTTTACAAGCCAGGATGATGAACATTTCCTCATTGTCGGTACGGGTAAGGATGTCAAACTCAATCCTCGCAGTTTCTCGGAAGGCTACATTCACGTATACCGCTTTTTAAACGAAGGCCGCAAGCTTGAGTTCATCCATACAACCAAGGTTGAGGCGCCCCCGACCGCCATGGTTCCCTTCCAAGGTCGTCTTCTCGTTGGTATCGGCAAAGTCCTTCGCATCTACGATCTTGGTATGAAGCAAATGTTGCGCAAGTGTCAGGTAGATCTTGGCGGTCACCTCATCACCACCCTAAACACCAAGGGTTTCCGCATCGTTGTCGGTGATGTGATGCAGGGCATGACCTTTGTTGTCTACAAGACGGGTAGCAACAAGCTAATTCCATTTGCCGACGACACGATCAACCGTTGGACCACGTGCTCTGAGATAGTTGATTACGAGTCCGTAGCTGGTGGTGATAAGTTTGGCAATCTCTGGGTTGTACGCGCTCCACTAAAGGACAGTGAGGAGGCTGATGAAGATGATTCAGGTACTCACCTCCTCCATACCCGTGACTATCTCCATGGCACGTCGGCTCGTCTTGCCTGCATGGTTCACTTTCACACCCAGGACCCGCCGACCAGCATTACCAAGACCAACCTTGTTGTTGGTGGCGAGCCGGTTATGGTCTGGAGTGGCCTTATGGGTACGATTGGTGTGTTCATCCCATTTGTTAGCCGCGAAGATGTCGATTTTTTCCAGTCTCTGGAGTCTCACATGCGCACTGAGGACCCGCCATTGGCTGGCCGTGACCATTTGATGTACCGCAGTTACTACGTTCCCGTCAAGGGAGTAATTGATGGTGATTTGTGTGAACGGTTCGCACTTCTTCCCAATGATAAGAAGCAGATGATTGCCGGTGAGCTTGAGAGGTCGGTACGCGAGATTGAGCGCAAGCTGTCTGATATACGCACACGTTCTGCTTTCTAATTATTACATAATACTTTTTTTTTCATTTTTTTTTTCTCTCTAAGCGTTTCGTTTTACTTTTGGGTTGGACGGTTTGTTGGCGAGTTTAGGGCGCATTTGGGGATTTGATGGTTTCAAGATTTCGTTTTATGCTTTGATTGCCGTATGGATCTGCAAAGACTATAACGGTGACCTGAATTACTACTATCATATGTCGTTGTTTATATACCATGATATCATTCCATGTCTTTACAATTTTGCTTTTGGTTCACTCACAAGTGCTTGTTTTTGTTGTTGTTTTGTCACATGCTGATTTTGCCATCCCTTTACTTAAGATCTTCACAGTATACCCTAATGGGAACCCTAAAGACAATTTCAACCTTGGAATTTCTGTTGCTAAACTCTACACTGACTTTGGCGCTGTCGCAAACTTACATCTACTATCACAATTCAAAATGAGCGGCTTCAAACTTGGTAACTCCCTCAGCCTC
Organism: Bretziella fagacearum; assembly: GCA_002018255.1. NCBI lineage: Eukaryota > Fungi > Ascomycota > Sordariomycetes > Microascales > Ceratocystidaceae > Bretziella > Bretziella fagacearum. The sequence goes on along the minus strand of MKGJ01000146.1, from coordinate 20,140 downwards.
AACAAAAAGCCTGGCACTAAAAAGCCCACTGGTCCACCGGCCAAGAAAAACGCATTCTTTGGCGGCGGCGACGACTCCGAAGACGACTCCGCGACGCCTTTCGTGGGCCCCTCCAAAGCTACCAAAAAGTCAAAGGCACCCCAAAACGAACCTACCAGCGTCCAAGCCATCACCGAACTTGATGATGATGCATTCCTCGACCCCACACCAGCTCCTGAGCAACCATCCAAATCTCGAAAATCCAAGATAACTGCCGCACCAGCTGCGCCGCCCTCCCTCAAGAGCAAGAAAACGGCGCCTCCATCTGCACTTGGCGATCTTTCGAGTGCCCTTGAATCGCGCAAACAGATCGAAGCTGCCGAAGACGAAGATGCCAATATTTACGACTATGATGCTGTATACGATGCGTTAAAGCCAACGCCCAAAGCGGCCGTGGGCGCAACAGCGGAGGAGGCGCGTCCGCGGTATATGACGGGCATTGTGACGGCGGCGGCAGTGCGGAAGCGGGATCATATGGCGGCGGAACAGGTGCGGATGGAGCGTGAACGAGATGCAGAGGGTGATGAGTTTGCAGATAAGGATGTTTTCGTCACGGCGAGTTATAAGAAGGCGCAGGAGGATAAGAAGGCGATGGATGCGGAGTTGAAGAAGATTGAAGAGGCGGAAGCTAAGAAACGGGAGGGTGGCACGGGAATGACTGATTTTTATAAGAAGTTGCTGGATGATAAGGAGGAGGAGCATAAGAGGATTATGGAGGCGGCGGCGCGGAGAAGTAAGATGACAAGGGAGGAGCGGGAGAAGGAGGATGAGGAGAAGAGGATAGAGGAGAAGAGTATGGCGGAACGTGCTCGGGAAATCAATGAGCTTGGTGGAAATATTGCGATTAATGATGATGGTGAGGTTGTCGACAAACGCCAGTTGCTTCGGGGCGGTCTCAACATTCTTCAATCACGCAAGACTGCCACTACTGATGATAAGAAACCTCGTGAACGGGCACTGGAACTTGTGCGCAAGGAGGTCAAGAGTGGAGGCGCGGGCGGCCGGAAGGCGGCTCGAGAGAGACAGTCACAGATGATGGAGGAGCAACTAGCCGAGTCATTAAAGAGGGCACGAGAGGAGGAGGAGGCAGAGAGGAAGAAGATTGAGAATATGAATAAATCGAGGAAGACCGAGGCGGATGTGTCGTCTGCTAGAGAGAGATATTTGGCGAGAAAGAAGGCGGCGGAGGAGGCGAAGAAGCAGAAGGCATAGGCGTAGGCGTGGGTAGATATAGACATGGTATGGGATATTTGTCCTTGGTCAGATGGTATATTACATGTTTGTTTCTCTTTCTTGTTCCTAATCATACAAGCGCCTTCTACAACAGCATATGACGCACCAGGGCCGTATTTCCTTTGTCTATTCATGGGTCCTTCTCATGAGTCTATGGTAGTGTATGTACAAGTACAGAGCAATGAAAAACCAAGCACCCCTCTCAACACGCAATACCCAGGCTTATGGAGTCCTCTGGGCTTTAACCGCGAATACCACCCGAGGCCTGTTCTTGCTTTAGCCGGGCAATGTAGGTGGCGTGAACGATGTTCCACGAAGCCATGTACTTGTCCATGCAGGCCTTGACGCAAGCCTGCTCGCCGGAGGATAGAGAAGAGCCGGGAGTGGGGACGCAAGAGGTGAAGCAGGTTTGTTGGAGTTTCTAGGGGGAAGTTAGTATATGGTACATTGGGTGGAAGGAAATGGGGGAGGTGACGGACCTCGATTAGCATGCGGGCGTTAGTGACCTGGGACTCAGTCTGGATTTGTTGCATGACATTGCGCTTGATGGTGGCGGATTCGTTAGACATGATGAGCAACTGGGGGGAATGAATGACGGATGTGAAAAGGAGTGAATAATTATGAGTTTGAAGAAGGGTTTCAGGGTTTAGTGTCGGATACGACATTGAGCTCCGGGGTTTTGAGCTTGTGGCGCCGGGTTGCTATCATTGCAGGCTGAAAAACGCAAAGTGTGGCACTGTGGCGTTCCCATAGACTAGATGAAAGGTGGCGCAATATTCATGAGAGGGATCATGGGTAAACTCCGGTTATAACCAAAGAGGACAGCTTAGCTTGGGAATGCTGCTTTTGGAGGTGGCATGGATTTAAACTACCTTTTTTTTTTTTTTACGTTGTGCCTAATCACAAGTTCAAGGGGGTCCTGAACTGATTTATCTCGAGGTCATCCTGAGGTTACCATATAGATATCTTAATTTACGCAGCAGCATTATCTTGCGCAACTAAGCACATGATTCATGGAAGTCAAAGCTGAGCAAGCAAGGCTGGTGGCCATCTGTTTATAGCAGGTGCTAGTTCCCTTCAGCCAATGCCATACTCCGTAACTGTCAGAGTTTAGTGGCCACCTTCTTAGAATATTAAAACCAAGTAAACCCTGTGAACGTGACTTTAAACCCAAACTTTTGACTTCTTGACAACCATTCTCACTAGATGTTCGTATCTTGATAGACCAGCGTCATTGCTATTCTTTTTCTTTCTCTTTATTGGCCCAATCAGGAAACGCGACAGCTTCGGTTCCCTCACTGCCAGAACCCAGCTTCCAGTAACCTTATAGTTGTCCAAGTCTCACCAATCCACCTCGCCAAGGGTAGCCCACTGTCATCTCTTAGTTGCGGCTGCTGCTACCACGACGACCTAGACGCCACTGTAGCTTCAACCACTTTGCATTGGCCGACGGATTCGACGACGAACGATACATACATCCACACATCTCTATCAATTTAATTCTTGACGATCCAGCGACGACGTATACGACGACGAGACGACTACGACTCTCGATCGCCCCGCTGATTCACACGACCTGGCGTCAGTACGGTTTTTTTTTCTTCTTTTTTGACGATATTCTCCATCAAAAACCTACTATGCGGATACTCAACTCACTTCTGGCTGGCCTGAGTCTGGTTGGCTTTGGCCGCGCCGACACCGAAGAGCCCGATGTGCGCAGCATTGCCGTGAGTCTACCTCTTCGCTTTCACTCGAGATAAAACACACCAATGGCTAACATGGACTTTCCTGTAGTTGCGGACACACACTCTGGTCCAGGTACGATAACATTCTACTTTGACGGCGATCCCATTCTCGACAACCCCAGCGACCAAATAGAACGGGCAGATGCCCGCCTCCTCCCCCGGCGCATTGCCATAATTACATGATACTAACCCCGGTGGTGATTAGCCTTACCTGGACTCTGATATGCAGAGCAGATGGTACGACTTTGGCGGAGATACCATTATTCGGACAGACTCGTATGTTCTTCCTTGGCCATACTCTACTATTCTCTGATTACTGACCATAGTCATTCCGTGCTTTCTACAGATACATCCGCCTGGCCTCTGACCTCCCCTCGCAAACCGGCTGGCTATTCTCGCGCGTGCCGCTTACCGCAACCAACTGGGAGATCGAAGTCGAATTCAAGATCAGCGGTAAGGGCCAGCTATACGGTGATGGCATGGCCTTGTGGCTCACCAAGGGCCGCGCCGAAACCGGCCCAGTCTTTGGCAGTTCCGACAAATTCGAGGGCCTCGGTGTCTTCCTGGATACTTACAAAAATAACCGGCTGGGTACCGTCTTCCCCTACGTCATGGCCATGGTCGGTGACGGCCAGACTGCGTACGACAAGGGCAATGACGGCAAGGGCACGGAACTGGCTGGCTGCTCGGCCCGTGGCTTGCGCAATGCCAACGTGGCGACCAAGCTGCGCCTAACTTATTTCCAGGATAAGTACTTGAGGCTTGAACTGCAGTACAAGAAAGAAGGCAGCTGGGTCCAGTGCTTTGAGGTTGAGGATCCGCCGGCGCTGCCGCAGGTTGCTTATCTGGGGTTCTCAGCTGAGACTGGTGAGCTGAGTGACAACCATGATATCATTTCAGTCAAGGCCAAGAATCTCTACAAGACTCCCACTTCCAAAAACTCCAACAGTGAGTCGTCGAAGAAGAACTCAGGCTCGCCGAAGAAGAATAAGAGTGTTGATGCCGAGGGTGGTAGCTGGACGTGGTTCCTGTTCAAGATTATCTTCTTCTTTGGGGCTATTGGAGGTGGGTATGTTGGTTTCACGGCGTGGAGAGCGCAACAGGCGCGCAAATCGCATCGCTTCTAAAAGGGAGAGTTCTTTGAAGTGTGTGAGGGGGGAAGAATGTCGGATCAAGTTCGATTATCGTACGTGTTTGATATCTAAGCGATAGTTCTATGGTTTTGGTGAGGGGCGGTGTGTGTGTGTGTGCTGTAAGATGGACAATGGCGACATGAAAGGTTGTTTCTATTCTAGTAAAGATATATATTAAGTGTGAACATTCTTCAATATCAAGCCAAAGATGTGTTTCTAAAAGTTTAGTGTATCAATGGAATGGCAAGGCCAGGATCAATAACCTAGGGTTCATGGGGACATACTAACCCTAGAATGGGCTGGTTAAGCTTAATCAAGGTTAGTAGTACAAAGATAAAAGTGGGGCAAATATAAATATAACAAGGAACAACCAACAACGAGACAAAGGGTTGAAATTGAAAGAACATCATAATCTGGGACGGGTTCTTGGTGTCTGAATCCATAGTCTTTACCATGTTGTTGTTCTCTTTAGACTTGCTCTACGGATTCTTTGTCTCTCAAAATTTCACTAGTTGATCTAGGCTAAGCATCGTCAACTTTGCTTAAGAACTTCTTTGTAGTTAAACGAAACAAAGTCATTATCTATGGTGGAAGTTTATTCTCTTTAGCCATATTGCCATGTTTACTTACTATGACCAACGAGTATAAAACCTTCGTGATGTCCTACTCTTGGAGTCCAGTTCTTGTAATCTTGGTATTAACATTAGCATCAGCATCATTTCCTTTTAGCAGTTTGGTTTATGTATACTCTTTTGTTCATTTTCATAGTCTTGTCTGTTTGATATAGGAGACGCTAGCATTGCATTTCTTTTACATTATTCTTTTCACTTTTAAATTTTGAATTACAGTGCTATAGGCTCCCCCCCCCCTCTCTTTTCTTTCTACCCATCATGTCTTGGTCCCCAAACACCGAATACTCGCAGGACGAGTATCCAATCTCCTTGGCCCAAACCAACTATTCCGAATTTCCTGCTTCCCAAATCTCGTCTTTATCCCGCACCCGCCACCAAGCAATCGACATTGCCTTGAATGTCTTTAACACCAAATTCTCATCCCAGGGCAACCAAGCTCGTGAGCTCGACCGCTTCCACAGGAGTGTTAGCGGTGAATCAGGAGCATCATCTTCAGCAGGGCCGGATACAGTTGCCGATCAGTTGCCGCCTGTTCATGGTGTAAACCAGGTCAAGGCGGCCCGTGAGTTGTACCCTGATATCTACGATGCGCCAATCACCGAGGAAGAGTGGGAGAGAAACTGGGGTAAAATTCCATATGCGCCCATGTTCCGCTATGCGGCAGAAGCTCAGATGGAGGGAACCCGCATTAACCGATATGTCTACTCGGGTGATGCCCCCAAGTCTCTCCGTCTAGCCTTTGGCAATGCCACTGAACGTTCTGTTGCCCGCCGGGGCATCCTAATCCGCTACTTTATCCGCCGTCGCTGGACGAAGCTGGGTATTTGGGATCAGCGTTGGGGTATTCCCGGGCCCATTGATCCTACTGCCCCCCAAGAACCTCTTGAGGAGGGTGAATCCCGCGTTGACCGCCTGGATTACTGGAAGTGGCAGTGGGATGGAACCCCGGGGGCTCCAAAGATCCACTACGACAGAGACGAAGACAATTCGATTGTCGGTATTTCCAAGGCCAGTAACCCCCGCCACCCGATCTCCCGCATGATTGACATTCGCGAAGATACCGAAGCTGGCGACCTCGTTGACCATCCCTTACTGCCAATCCCCGGTCGAGCCAGCCCCGATTCCGTCAAGATCAAGTACATCATGACCCGCCCCTGGATGCATTTCGAACTCGACAAACTCAGCGAGCGCATCCGCCTAGACCGCATCATCGCCCACCACTACAGACTCCATTCCAACCTCCCCGTCAGCACACGGGAAATCCGCCAACGGTACAAGGATAACCGTGAGTGGTATGCCGGCTGGGACAACATCGGCCTCGTCGGGTGGACGTGGCCTATGGAGGACGATGAGCCCACCTGGACAGATCTTTCGTGCCTGAAAGATTGGATGAATTTCGAGTGGGATGACCGTGAGGCGCAAGAGTTCCGACAGAATGGAATCTCGTTAATTCAGTCGGTGGCGGAGCGGAGACGGGAAGCGAATGGGGAGGCGAATCCGCCGCGGCGCTATGGACGGCCGGGTTTCTCGGAGAATGTGGCATATCCCAAGTCGGATTTTACGGATTCTCTTAGTCTTAATCTTCGCCGTCAGCGTCGGCTACTGTCTCGTCGGGGCCCCGTGGCTTCCCGGCACGATAGCCCCCCTCCGCAGGACGGTGACGGAGGCGAGCGCGCTGAGGATTTCGAGGATGATAACTTTGAAGGTGAGTACAATGATGAGAATTCAGACGTTGATTCGTACGAGGAACATCTCCAGCACATGCAGCGTGAGCAGAGTCACCAGTTCTTACAGAAGCGTCTCGCCCAGTTGGATCATGATATCGATATATCAAGCCAAACCCAAGGCTTCTGGGATGTGCAAGTTACTGGAGCGTCTTATCCGGTGGCAACTGCATCTACTAATGGTGGCAAAATTGGCTGGTCATCCCCTGATTCTGAAATCAGACGTGCCCAGCAAGATGCGTGGGCGCAAGAAAAGATTCGAATTCAGCTTGAGTATCCCGATAATCAGGTGCTTAGCGAGGATGACGAAGATGAGTATCCCGAAACCGAAGTTTTGAGTGTTACTAACGAAGATGATGACTCTGAGGATATTCCCCCCAACAATATCGACAATGATAAGGAAATGATGGATGCTCCTGCTACTGGTGAGTTGGAAGAAGAAGAAGAGGAGGAGGAAGAGGAGGATGAAGAAGAGGAAGAAGAGGAAGAAGAGGAAAACCATGATAACAGCCACTACTCCAACTCTGGTCCGTCTGGAAATGGAGGCAACGGCAACGGCAACGGCAACGGCGGAAATACAGGCGGAAACGGTAACAACCGCCGTTCCCGTCGCTCCCACTCTACTCGCCACAGCTCCAATGGTAAGCCCCGCTCCGGATCCATCACCTACCATAACTTCGCCCACCGCCCTCGTCGTGGCAACTCCACTGGCCCCGTCCTCACTGCCGGGCCTGTTTCTACTGGTCGCATCCGCAAGATGACAGTCGACCGCCGTACGGGCTGTCTCCGGGTATATGGCAAGCCGGGAGCCTTTACAGCGGCGAATTTGAGCAAGCTGTCTGGGTCACCAGTGCAGGCATTGATGAACCAAGAGATTATGGGGTGGATGAGGCAGACAAAGGGTAACGGGGATGAACAAAAGGTTTCATCTTTCAACCCAAATGCTTCGGGGGTTGTGCAGTTGGACTCGATGACTTTTGCGTCGCATCCGTTGTCGGGTGTTACGTGGAAGCACCCGGTGCAGCAGGCGCCGACAGATGCGGAGGAGCGGAGGCTGGAGTTGGCTATGGAGCAGTCGTCGCCGATGACGAAGCAGGAGTTGAGGAAGATGAAGATGTTGGATGCGGTGAGACGGAAGAAGAATGAGAAGGCGATGAGTCAGAAGAAGAAGGGGGCAGTTGCGAAGACCGTGGCTGTTTTGCCGATGAGGAGGAGTCGGAGATTGGCGGCTATGGAGCCGGAGTTTGATATGCTGAGTTACTAAAGTGGTGAGTTAACGGTTTTTTCTTTTTTTTTTTTTTTGGGGGGGGGGGGTGGTCTTTTTAAGAGAGGTTGACGATATTTGACTGTTGAGCTAGTTTCTAGCATCTATTAGAGTTTCTGTATTTATTCTTAGCAATTTTATTTTCACGTATGGGCTCTCTTTTTAGAGACGTCCTATTGTATTTTGTAGTATGTTTGTTGATTTATATATTATAATATATACAACAATATTGTATTTTACTGCTTTAATTTCTCATGATGTCAACACGTTGGGATGACGTCGATGTTTGTATTAACCCTGGACCCTAAACCCCGCATGAATTACGCAATCCGGAAAGAGCAACTAATTGTTTCTGCGCTACTATCCCAAAACGGCAAGAAGTGCTTTTTGGAGATGACAATGATTGCCAATGGTGTTGTCTTTGAATAATCAAGCCACGTATATGTAAAGGATGTCAGCTTCGTACAATAGACTAATAGAGGTTTAACTCGAGGATGTACCCAGATATATGAATGGCCTTTGGTGCCGCGGCTTCGGGGTGCCGCGGCTTTGGGGGACCACTTGCCATGTTGAGTCTAGGGATATCATGATTTGTCTGACCCAAACATTGGGAGTTAATGGAATGTATTATCCTTCCAGCTATCTTTAGTAGTTAGTGCTCACTTGATTGAGTATAAATGACACTTTGCTGATGCTCGCAGCTATCACACAAGTCTCGACTTTGCCTAAAAGGGACAAGATTTGAGATATTAGTTATCGCTTTCAGACACCTTTTCTCTTGTTGGCAACGACGGCTCAGAAAGAGTAAGATATCTTACTGCTGATGAGTTTTGCCTTTTTATGGAATTCCAGTCTCGTCGATGGATTTCTTTGCCACTGGATATGAACCTTTTTAAGGAGGTTGAGGAACCATATGGGGGGAACAGTGGAACTTCTCTTCTTGAATATACAAGCAACCATCTAGAGGGGAGGTTCTGGTCTTTTATGCTTTGCTATCATCTGTTGGTTTTTTCTTCTTTTTTTCGTTTTTCTTTTGTGGTGTCGTCCACGTCTGGGTTGCAAAATAGAGAGATATCAACTTTCCTGTTGAGCAACTTTCAATTCAAAGTTATCCCCACATTTGTATACTCCACAAAAAGGTTGGTTTTTATATTATACTCTTCGTCCGCCTGTGATCCTTCCCCTTTTTTGTTCTGGAGAATCTACCTGCGCAAGATTCAATATGAAAAGTGATGTGTGGTCTTGGATGCACGTGTCTACTAAGTATGTACAACACATGTGTAGATGCAGGATATCTAGGATATCTTTCTCAAGACCAAGCAAGGTCCAACACAAGGTTCAAAAGTAGGCGGTTAGGCTAGGCCAAAACCTTGAGGAGACAGGAAACTACGGTAACTACTCTCGTTAGCCGATCCAAAGAAAAGGCTCCTTCCAAAACGAAACTGTCTCGAGCTTTTCCAGCCTCGTCATGAAAAAAAGAAAAGTGGAAAGAAAAAACTCTTTTTTTTTTTTTGCTTCAACAACATCATAGCTCTTCGGCCTTTCTCTCCACCGCTCCAAGACATCACTATACTCGTCTTCTTTTCTTCTTTTCTTTTGGCTTATTTGTACTCTTGTTCCCGACCCATCTTTCTCTCTTTATCTCTCTCATTCTGACCCTGTCAATTCGCCTTGATCATTGTACCTACTTTGTTTCTCTCTGACAAGGCCGCATCCATTATCCCCTTTCCTTATCCTTTTCCCGCCCCATATCGTCTCTCCCTCTTCTCTCCCCTACCTGACTTGACTTGGACGCTATACCCACCGTCTTGTACGAAGAATTGATAAACGAGCAGCCACAATCCGGTCCAAGCTTCATGCAGGTGCAGAAGCTCGCTTCCTTTTTGTCACAAGCCCACCGCCATTATCGAATCGAATATTGTTGAAGAAAAGAAAAGAAAACAAGATAAAAGACGCAGACTACTTACTACTGTTGGGTTATTATGAAGGACATTTGCCCCTGCAGCAAATCAGATGTTTAGAAGGATTTAGGATCGCAGCTCAGACCAAGTTGAGCGGCGGAGGCGTTTTGGTGTTTGTGGACAGAGAGAGGACAGAGAGAGGACAGAGACAGAGACAGAGACAGAGACAGAGACAGAGACAGAGACAGAGACAGAGAGAAATTATCAAATGTCAAAGGGCTAGAGTCGGTCTGCAACTCGAGGTTTCTTGTCTCCTTATGACAAGGACTCTTGCGGCAACCAATCGGCTTGAGGATGACTTTGGTGTGCCTGTTTCTTGCATTGTCTCTTGACCACCCACTCATATGCCTTGTCATTAGACCTTGTCTGTATAGAAGCAGGAACCAACACAAGGGTACAAGAAACAAGACAAGCATCGATGCGTGTCTATCCTATTACCAGTCCTTTTCAAGCCCTGTTTACCACATCTTGGCCAGCGAACCTCCCACTATATCTCTCTTTCTCTCTCTTTCACACACACTATACTTTTATTACCAAAAAGAAATCCACGCGGGTTCATCCAAATGACCTGCATCTATTGCATTTACAGGTCCCTGTTCCTGGTTGTCCTGAACTCTCAGGGCTCGCCTATCCGCTTATTCCAAAATTTTGCGTCTTTTTTTTTTTTTTTTCTTCGTCTTTTTACTTTATGATTTTTTTTTGGGGTTGATCGTTTCTTCAAATCTTGTATAGTTGAATCTCGTCATTCACTCCTTCGTTCCCTTCGCTTCGTCCATTATATACGTCTCTATCTCCTCGTGCTACCAATACGTCTTTGATAGTGACATAGGCGTCAAGTTCTTCCCTAAACTCAAAGTCTCATCTCGTCTCATCACATTTTGAGTTTTGTTCTTGTTTACTCTGTACCAAATCAGTCATCAAGGTTACAAGTTCCAGAGACACTGCCTCCTTCTACTCACCCCATCACCAACCCCAACCATAGTGTATGTTCTTCCATCTTTCCCTCCCATCACACACACATAGTGTATATGCATTATAACAATATCCCATCAACTACTGAGTCCTTTACATTTTATCATTGAAACCCTTGTTCTACCATTTCCCATCTCTCAGCCTATGTATCTTGTATCCTATGTGCCTTTTTATCTTTATTTTTCTGTCTTTGAAAACGTCACTATTTTCAATCCACAAGCGCCCCCATCATCTTCCCTGCCCCCAATTATTCTTTACCAAAGGCTCTTTGGTCTCATATTAGAGGACTGGCTACGTGATCCTCTTTTCCCACCCTTTATCTTGTCACTAAAAGCAGAAAAATCCACTATCAAGCACGGAGCACAATCCCTATACACGCCGGCAAGCCAAGTCTTTACCTAGCTTTACTCACCACGGCACAGCACAGCACAGCACAGCACAGCACAGCACAGCACAAGCAACGCAACGCGCAACTCTTGCACTACACTGACCGCACTTATCATACCCAGTCTGCTTACCACGCGGCATCTATTTACATTGCACGACATTTATACTAACGCGACTATAGAGTAGACACTCAGTCATCGTGTTCTTTATTTTCACGAGATCACACAAGTCTCCTACAACTACTACGCCGCTATACAGAGATAGATCCCTTGAGAAGCCAAGCACCAGCACTAGCACCAGCGTTTAACTAGCATCCACACCCCTCCCTCGTCTTCCTCCAAGAGCCATAGATAGCTTCCTACCAAGCCCCCGGTTCCTTGGGTGCCACTAGCTTTGATTGTCTGTCCTACCAACAACAAAAGCAACTGAAGAACTAGACCACCCGCAATCTGCAACCGGCAAACTGCAAACCTGCATCTCTATAGACATACTCGCAGCACAGCAAGCTACTGACTGTCCTCCCCTCTCTCATACCCTCCCTCTATCCATCCCTCTATCCCTCCCCCCACAGAAAGCCACAATTCCGCCTTGTCTTTTCCTTTGAACTGCCACCAATGCCTTCTCTAGGTGGCATTTTTAAAAAGAAACGGGCACGGGATGGCCAATCTGACGGCACCAACCAACCCACTAGCCCAGTAACAGCCAGCACACCTGCCACTGCTGTTGGCACAAACGCTACTGCCACTGCCACAGGCCTGGCCGCATCCTCCGCCGCTGACCACAACGGAACTTGTTCAGGTTCAGGAGGTGGAAAACGCTCCGCCACGTCTATTCTGTCGTCGCATCTCGGCACCCACCATCACTCAAACCACTCTCACTCTCATTTTCACTCGCACTCGCTCTCAAAATCGCACTCAAACTCGAGCCAACACCATCAGCAGCAACCGCTTGCTGATTCGTCCAACCCCGCCAGCTCGCACAACACTCCATCTTCTTCGACGAATAACCTATTGGCCTCTGTCGTCAGCCCGACTCCTACTTCTACCTCTGCCGCTGCCGCTGCCGCTCCCGTCCCCGGGTCACCCCGCCCCGTGTCTTCAACTGCCCCTGGAGGCTTCGTGTCAGCTCCGACTTCGACCACAGCCACATCTACAATTACGGCTACCGCTTCCAACCACGGCTCTTATACTGGCGTCCAACCACTAACCGACGATTCTTCTACTTCCGGTGTCTCTTCGGCATCTGCAGCCGCCGACTCAAAAGAACTACATCAGTCCGGATCGGTCGATATAACCATGGCTTCGGCCAACTCGACGCCAATTCCGGCCATCGCCATTCCGAACTCGACCTCCAATATCCCCGCCCAATATCAATCTCAGTACCAACACCCGAAGCCCATACCGCTCACAAGCAACATGCAGTCTCCTGGAACTATGGATGGTCATGACATTAGCATCAACAATTTAATAAACCCGCCGACCGATAGTCAGCAGCAGCAGCAGCAGCAGCAGCAGCAGGTCTACCACCAGCAACAGCAGCAACAACAGCCTAATTATGCGGCGCAGCAGGGGACACCAATGGCCATAGACTCGGGCGACGATACGCTGATTATTCAGTCTAATGCCGTGCTCTCGCAACCACAACAGCAGCAACACCACCACCACATGCAGCAACCCCAGGGTCAACTGCAATACCACCAGCAGCAGCAGCAGCAGCAGCAGCAGCAGCAGCAACAACCGCAAGCACAAGTACACAGTCAGCATAGTCACCAACAGCATGGCCAACCACAGCAGCAACAGTCCGTGGTTAGTGAAGCCCGTGTGACCAAGGGCAAATACACGCTCAGTGACTTTGAGATTCAGCGGACGTTGGGCACTGGTAGTTTTGGTCGAGTCCATTTGGTTCAATCAAAACATAATACACGCTTCTACGCCATCAAAGTGCTGAAAAAGGCACAAGTGGTTCGTATGAAACAGGTCGAACACACCAATGATGAGCGACGGATGCTGGGTGAAGTCAAGCATCCATTCTTGATTACTCTTTGGGGTACTTTTCAAGATAGCAAGAATCTGTACATGGTCATGGATTTCGTGGAAGGCGGTGAGCTGTTTTCATTGCTACGCAAGTCTGGGGTGAGTGTGTTTTCTTTTTTTTTGGGGGGGGTTTTTCTTATATATCAGTGTTTTTAATGACTTCGCGATTCTAACACGTGTAATCTGTCTTAGCGCTTCCCTAATCCTGTGGCCAAGTTCTACGCTGCCGAGGTTGTCCTTGCACTAGAATATCTTCACTCCCGCAATATCATCTATCGTGATCTCAAGCCCGAAAACCTTTTACTTGACCGCCACGGCCACCTCAAAATCACTGATTTCGGTTTTGCCAAGCGAGTTCCCGACATGACTTGGACTCTTTGCGGCACTCCTGACTACTTGGCTCCCGAAGTGGTCTCAAACAAGGGCTACAACAAAAGCGTAGATTGGTGGTCTCTGGGCATCCTCATTTATGAAATGCTTTGCGGTTACACGCCCTTTTGGGATGGCGGCTCCCCCATGAAAATCTACGAAAACATTTTGCGTGGCACTGTTAACTACCCTGCTTACGTCAATCCCGATGCCCGCGACCTCCTCGGACGCCTGATAACTGCTGATTTGACAAAGCGTCTTGGAAATCTGTTTGGAGGCCCTGAAGATGTCAAGACCCATCGCTGGTTCGCCGAGGTGACCTGGGATCGCCTAGCCCGGAAGGATATCGATGCGCCGTATGTGCCGCCCGTTAAAGCCGGTGCTGGTGACGCGAGTTTGTTCGATCGCTACCCGGAAGAGCAGGAGAGATATGGTGGGTCAGGGGATGATGAGCATGGAGAGCTCTTCCCAGACTTTTAAGCATAAAAGACGGTTGAGGAGGAGAGGAGAGGAGAGATTTTGGACTTGTATGCGTGAGGGAGAGAGAGAGAGACAAGAGAAAGAGGCGGAGAGTACGGGGACCCCCAATGCCATGAAAAAGGTGAAGAGAGTGATGATGAAAGATGGCGGTGGGAAGTCGCAGGTGAAGAAGGAGATACATGGGTTGGTTGCTATGGTCATATAACAACCCATGGTAAAGGAGATTCGATCTGACCCTTTTGGGATTTCGGTCAGTCACGGCCACATCAGCTGTTTCGATGATAAAGTCAAAGTGGATGGAAGAAATATGATTCAAATATATCCATTTGAAGCGCGGATAGTTTGCAATATGATGTGGTTAAATCAAGAGGTGGGTGGAATGGATCACGATTCATGACTTTGGATGGATGGTGACCCGTGTCCATGATCATATAGAAGACATGAAAGGGAATTTCAAATCAAAGTATCATGACCCTCTCCATAATATTCATTTGATCAAAATATCCCGTGTCTCAAAAAGAATATTCGGCAACCCAATGTGCAATGTTTGAATGAACCTGACTCAGATGTACAATAGGGTATATCAACCCTATTCTGCATCAGGCCAGCTTCTCCTTCTTGGCAGGGCTTTCGGCGGACTCCGCCTGTTGGAGGGCTGCTCCACAAAGCTGGACTACGGAGACATGCGATTTTGGTGGATAGAAGAGCAGGGATCTGCTGGGTCCAGAAACAAGTGAAAGGGCTATTATCTCAAGCTATAATTTGATGTTGGATACGTTGGATAGAGGGTGAAGGGCGAGGGGTAAGTTTTGGCGGGCTTGGAGGGGCTAATTTGGGGATGGCATTGGAGGGCAGTTGTGAGGTTTTTTTTTTTTTTAATACAGTGATTACTGTGGAATTGGCGAGTTGACAAAGAGAATGGAATAGAAGATATGGATCTTTCATTGATCTATAATACGATTAATCGAACGATCTGTAGATCGACGTTGGGGAAATCTTGGATAAAAAAGATGATGTATCAATTAGGATGGCCAATCATTGGTTATTGATTATCTTTGGGGCCCGTCTAACCAAGATAAGAAACCTATAGTGTATTCATTTCCAACCCCGCCCGCCTGTTGAAGCAACCGGAAGACTTCCGTCCTGTTGGGGGGGGGGAGGGGGTTGGTTAGTGACTTGGTATAGATGGAGAGATAGCGCTGAATCGGAACTGTGGCGTATCCGGAAAAAGACGTACGTACTTACTTACCTACCAATATACTTGCTTGCGTATGTACTTGGCTTGGTTAGATTCAAGACTATAAAAGAAGATTAACGTCTCCATCTTCTTTTTCTTCTTTTTTCTCTTAATCATCTCTTCATTAAACGATTTACCTTGATATACTTGATCTATCAAAGAATCAACTTCTCCTTTCAACTTGAACATTCTCAATCATCCAAACACATCCATCCAAAATGCCCGTCGTCGCCTCAGCTCGCTACGGAAAGGACAACGTCCGTCTTTGTAAAGTCCACAAGAACAAAGAAACTGGTGTCCATACCGTCACTGAAACCACCGTCTGCTGCCTCCTCGAAGGTGACCTTGAACCCAGCTACACCGCCGCCGACAACTCCGTCGTCGTTGCCACCGACTCCATCAAGAACACCATTTTCATCAAGGCCATGGAACACCCCGTGACCCCGCCGGAGCTCTTTGCTTCGACGCTTGGTTCCCACTTCCTGACGCAGTATGCCCATATTCACGTGGCTAATGTCTCGATCATCACCCATCGGTGGACGCGCATGGAGATTGACGGGAAGCCACACCCGCATTCGTTTTACCGTGATGGGAATGAAGTGAGGGTTGTGGAGGCGCGGATTACCCGGGATGGAATCTCGGTTGTTAGTGGCATTCAGGGGCTGCTGGTGCTGAAGAGTACCGGGTCGGCGTTCCATGGGTTCGTCACCGATGAGTACCGGACGCTTCCGGATTCGTTTGACCGGATTCTATCGACGGATATTGATGCCACTTGGACCTGGAAGTTTGCGGGGCTAAAGGATGTGGAAGATGCGGTGCCCAAGTTTGATAAGGCGTTTGACGATGCGCGGAACATTACCATGAAGATCTTTGCTGAGGATGACTCGGCGTCGGTGCAGGCGACCATGTACAAGATGGCTGAGGCTATCTTGGAGGCGGTTCCCGAGGTTGATACCATCAACTATGCCCTGCCCAACAAGCACTACTTTGAAGTTGGTAAGTCTAATTTGTTCACACAAGACGATTTTTATTTTTTATTATTTTTTTTTAATTCAAGAAAACAAAAGCCACTAACATGTTTCCTTTCTTTCTCAAACACAGATCTCTCGTGGCACAAGGGTCTCAAGAACACCGGCGCCGACGCCGAAGTCTATGCTCCGCAATCGGGCCCCAACGGCCTCATCAAGGTCGAGGTTGTACGTACGAAGCCTCTGACGGTGAAGTCTACTTAAAAAATAGAGAAGAACGGGACCGGCCTAATCTTCTCGCTGGGACCAGTTGATAATGACTTTTGTTTTTCTTTCTGGGTTCCGGGTAAGAGGAGAAAGAGGCAGGCTTTATGACAGGACGGCGTTGTTTTTTTTTTTCTTTTCTTTTTCTTGAGAAATTTGATGTGGTTTAATATTATGGCCTTGGACATTTTTATTTATTGGGTTGATTATTGAATCCCAAATCGTATGATGAGGATTTCCTGGGCATGGTCTTTGCGTATATAGAAACAGCCGGCTTGGTATAATACAGAAACAGTCTTGGTTGCTTACATTTTGATTTTAAAAGATATTGTGAATAGTAACAGTCTGTGTGGAGTAATGTTCAGTCAGGGTCAAGACTTGTACCTACATGTCATCCCTAAAAGATCGTTATATACATCGTAGATTGTTGTTGTTGTACTGTACAAGTAATGAATCCACGCAAAAGAACCACCTTTTCAGGTTCATCTTTGCCCTGGCCGCATCTAAAGCGACCTGTCAAGTATCCAGCCATCACCTCCTCCTTCATAGTCTCTCCTTCATAGTCTCTGCTTATCCGCCTCCCGGATAGCCTTGACCGCCTCTTCCCATCCCGTCTCTCCCACCTTCTTATTCCCAAACCGCACCAAATTCTTCTCATACGGATGCACCTCAGCATCAAAAGCCTTCAACCTCGCCAACCTCTTATCCCTCAACCGATTCTTTGGCAACATCCCCGAAACCGCCTTCCTCAGCACCTCCGCTCCGCCATGCTTTTCCATCAATACATCCATCGTCACCTGCTGCAGCGAACCCGGCTTCGTGTTGTGTCTATAGTAAGTCTTTTGCCACTTTTTGCGGCCTGTCGTGTATAGCGCTGCGCAGTTGGTTACGACGACGTAGTCGCCGCAATCGGTGGAGGGGTCGTAGATGGGTTTGTTTTTGCCCATGAGGAGGATGGCGATGCGGGAGGCGATGCGGCCGAGGGAGGCCGGAACTTCGCCGGGGCGGGTGGAGAGGGTGGGGTGGAGGGCGGTGGCGGAGACGTGGTGCCAGACGCGGGAGTAGGCGAGGTTGGTCTAGGGGAGGAGAAGAAGAAGAAGAAGAAGAAGAATGGGTTAGATAGATGGGCGGAATAGAAGGGGACAGGATGGTTCTGGGGACTTACGGGGCCGAGAACTTGCGACATGATGACGGTGGTCGCAGGTGGTTTGATGCAGTAGTGGATAGATAGGTCGCCAATCAATTAACTTGCAAAAAGGAGTGAAAGGACTCTCGGGATAACAGACAGCAAAATGATGGCCCTTTCAAGGGAAAAAAAAAAGAAGAAGAAGAAGAAGAAGAAGAAGAAAAGGCACGCCGTCTCGTGGATTCGCGGCAAACCAAGCAAACGACGTCAACAGAGTCCCTCCCTCCTCTGTTATACCCAGGCGCCACTTTTCGCTTATCCGCCAAACAAAAAAAGGCAGCGCCTTGCGCTGTGGCTGACTCCAGTTAACGCCACAAGGTGTAGTGGTGTTAACCCTTTGTAAACCCTTGTTTTATGGATGATGTGACTTTTAGTTGAATCGCAGGTTCATGGGTTCACTTCTTCCTAAGTTTAGTCATTTGTTGGTATAAGTCCTAAACGCAACTTCCCTTTTTCTTTTTTTTTTTTGAAAGTGACGAAATTACCAAAGTTCGCCCCGCTCTTTCCCTTGTTTTTTAATTCTCGGCTTAATAAAGAATAATCTACGTCAAGTTCTACCGGACCTTTTAAAAGAGCTTCTAGAGAGTTCTATTTCAAAATCTACAGATTGATTATCGTGACTTTTTTTTTTTCTCTTTTATTTTCCTTTTACATGAAGCGATTCAAAACGCCGTTTATACTTGCATCATCTTTAGCTGCTTCCATCGCTATTACTTTTTTATAATATCCAAACTCCCATTTTACACAATAAATCATCTTCATCTTCATCTGTCAAGATGCCCGTTAGCCAGCCAATCCAGGTACCAATCTTACTCGGCACTCTCTTCTTCTTCTTCTTCTTCTTTTCCTCCCCTCGCTAACCTCGTAACATACAGACGCTGTTCGCAGTCCCCATGGAATGCGAGGCCTGTGTCAAGAGTGTTTCAGAGTCGATTTTCGCCCTGGGTAGCATCACAAAGGTTGCTGCCAGCCTAAAGGACCAGACTGTTGCTGTTGAAGGCACAGGTAGGGTTTTTTATATATATATATTTCTTGGATTTGCTCGAGGAGATTTGGTTGGCATGATGCTAACTTGGGATCATAGCGGCACCGAGTGCTATTGTGGCGGCTATTAAGTCGTCTGGGAGAGATGCTATCTTGAGAGGGTCCGGGGCATCTGATAGTACGTTTATTTCCTTAGGGGGAGGGGAGGGCAAGCAGCAGCCTATATATTCAGCCTGGTTTTGAGTCATGATATGTCTCATACCAGCTGATGGCATTATTGGATGTGCCTTATCATCTCACTGAACCCCTAATTTATGCTGCCGCCCAACAGTCTGCTTGTTCTTTTTCATCTTCCTATCCCTAGTTTACATCTCTAGTTTACATCCCTAGTTTACATCCATAGTTCACATCCCTCTTCCTATTGATTACAACAGCAAACTAACACACACCTCCAGGTGCCGCCGTTTGCATTCTCGAAACCTTTGAAACCACCCCTACGTCCTCCACTCCCATTCCCTCTACCGGCCGCCAACGTCAAGTCCGCGGTCTCGCCCGCATGGTCCAAGCCTCCTCCTCTGCCCTCGTCATCGACTTAACCCTCCACGATGTCTCGCCCGGCACATACCGCGCGACGATCCGCGAATTTGGTAACCTTACCGAGGGTGCTGTGTCTACGGGTCCCGTGTGGGGTGCGGCGGAGGGTAATGGGGCAGAAGGGAAGGGATTCTTGGGGACGTTGGTGGTTGATGGGGAGGGGAAGGGGGCGGTTTATGTGGGTAAGCCGTTCCAGGTTTGGGAGTTGATTGGACGGGCGATGGTGTTGACGAGGCAGGGGGAGGAGAAGGTGTTGGTTAATGATGAGGATACGGTGGTTGGTGTTATTGCGCGGAGTGCGGGGATGTGGGATAATGATAAGATGGTGTGTTCGTGTACGGGTAAGACGCTGTGGGAGGAGCGTAAGGATGAGGTGAAGAAGGGTATGGTCTAGGGGTACATCATGTAGAAGGGATATTGTATATCCCCGTTACTGATCTTCTGTCCTTAAAGAAAAACCAATTGACTCGCTCATCATTTTGGGAGATGCAACAGGCCACAGGGGACACTTGGAGGACACACATGGCATGTTTTCGGAGGCATCTCACACACGGTATAGTTCGTTACGCCGCAATGAAGATCAAGACTCCGGGTCTCTAGTGTGGCACAGATCCGGAAATACGGAGGCAACTTCGACATCTATAATCACTACTATTTTCTGGTCTTTGAGTTCTCGCGTATCTATTTCTATACTAACCTCTGTGCCCCCAGAAGCATCTGATGTGCTGTCACTAGCCTTCACTATGACGGATCGTTGCTATATTAGGTTACTTGGGTGGCACCACTTTGTCACCGTGGTGGCGTGAGCATTGAGGCGTCTGGGGAAAGATTGTTTATACTGGCAGGTCCTTAATGTCATTTTTGTGAAAAATAAATGATTGACCTGAGAGACAAGATGGCACTAAAGAGACTGGGTAACTTTTTTTTTTTTTTTT
>MKGJ01000145.1:12144-49855 GCA_002018255.1 Bretziella fagacearum | reverse complement strand
CCTCCCCTCCCCTCCCCTTCCCCATCCATCATCCCCCACAACACCCCGTCCCGGTATCCCGTACACACCCGCCGATCAACAAACAGAAGCCGTGGGGATTGCAGAGGCGAACTCCAAGACGACGGTGATCAAGAAGGAATAACAGTAAAATGAAATAAAAAAGGGATAAAAAAGGTTAATCAGTGGCTCCCATCCATTGGTAAGTGTGTATGTGTGGGTGTGTGCTTTTGAAGGGGGGAGGGCAAGACAAGGATACAATTCAAAGGGTAAAAATTACTTGGGGACGAGGATGATGCGTGGTGTTGGTTACAAAAACAGTAGTGATCTGGTAGATTGGGGAGGGGGAAGGGGGGAGCCCAAGAGGATGAATACGTGGATGCTATGTTAATGATGGTTACTTTGGAGACAATTCAATGCTGGAAGTTTGTCATTTCTTTTTCCTTTCTTTTCTCTTCTCCTCTTTTTCTTGTCGTTCCGAGAGTCGGGACGGCATGTTGGCGGCCACGAGAAGTTTGTTTGTCGCTTGTTTCGAGACGAGGCTAAGATCATGAAAATCATGAAAATCATAAAGGTGAAATAGAAGCAGGTTTTCCTTCTATTCAGATGGCATCGGAGATTTATCTTTAGGAGGGAAAAAGGCATTTATGAAACAAATCAAGCCCCTATTTCCGTACATGTACAACATATTAATACATATGCCCTTCCTATGTAGGTATATCTACAGTATGTATATGCTTAAAGGGATATGAAGCCATCTCACAGTATTATTCACGGAATATACAGTATATAAAACAACCTTATCACGGCTTATAAAGCCTCGGATAAACTTACACGTCATTAATCTAACATATTGCATCTCCATCTACATCATCTACCATCCCCTCATTCGCTTCGCCCAACTATAGCATAAATCACTCATGAAAAAGAAAAGAAAAGAAAGAAAAGAAGAAAGGATTCAAATTCCTCTTCACCTTGCATGCAATCCCATATCCAGGTGCCAACAACTCAATGATACCCTCCATCTGTACAAATTTAGGCGAGATATAGTACATCTGCATGGAAAAGAAAATAGAAAAAGAAAGTATGCATACAGTCACATTAGACTGGCGGTCACCAGCAAAAAGAAAAAAAACCTACAACTACTATTCACACCCTCAATAGATAGTTCCTTTCCACCTGCAGATGCCCTCTCCTATTACATGTAATCCATTCAGACCACTCTATAAAAAAAACCACAAATGCATCCCATCAAATCATCCTGTTGGTGCAGTAGCCAAGCTATATTGATGTACTTACGACGTGTCCATGATATCTCTCCCCTATACAAGCCTTGTTATCAGTCCGGTATGACAAGTGACATATCGGCACTAATTCAATAACAGCACAACTATAAAACTAGCGCACAATGACGATCGATACGCTGTATTATATTAGACCCTTCGCTTCTAGACGTCCCACAGGCCAACTATACCTACCTATGTATATACATATGTATATCTAACATCCTCCTACTGGTATCCTACCATTTCTGGGAATACTCGCATACTGTATTCCCATTGGTCATATCTCAAGTAATAACTTTGAGTCACTACTCTCCCTGCCCATACCACTCAACCTGTTTCCCTCCTGCATAACATACATAATCCAATCATCTTCCACTCACATCTGTCAAGTAGATCTCTAAAGTCACATCCGATCTCTATAATTCAAAATTCCACCCAAAAAACCAGTCGATCGCCAACCATCTTGGCATCTTTGATCGTCACAGTCTTTGTTCCTGTGTCGCAAAGATTACACATACACACACATAAACCAACTGAATATCCTCAACAGGCTACACTCAACCCACCGCCGTGCCATCATCGTATTCATCTACTTTCTATCAAACATCTCCTCATCCACATCCACACCTATCAAAACTCCTCTTTACCCCCCGCCACCGCCTCACGTAACACAATGTCCGCCCCTCCCGATATCCATCCCTTTCCCCTTCCTCTTCTTGCCCCCATTCCAAATACCAGCCTCCACCACATACAAAAAGATATATCCAATTTCACTCTCACTCAGCAGAGGAATTTTCCATTATTTGTATGCACCATCGCAGACTGCCGCCCTTTGTTATTATAAGGGTGGGTGTTGGTTACACGAGGTGTGGAATCCACAATGACTTATCAGATGATGGAAAAAGAGAGTGCTCTTAGTTCTTGGTTAATATCAATAGGTTGCAGTTCTGTATCTGGTGTCTCTATGCTACCTGCAGTAGAGTTTCTTTCACAAGGTAAATATCAGACTGAGTTGGTTAGTACCAACATCAAGAAGAGAAGTCATCAGTTATAAGCAGGGAACTGGACACTCCAAAATCATAAAGAACAACTAAATGCTATCCTCTGTAACAGACAGGTTCAAGTTATCCCTAATAGTCAAACATACCATATTTCAACTCCCAACACCCAAGAACCAATCCTCACCAAGTCGAAAATAAGCATTCACATACTATCAAATATAAACTACAATGTTAGCACAATCAAGTTTCTTTGTACCCTCACATATAAACAACTATCAGATTAAAACAATCTAGCATCAACAACCAACATAATCTCTATTCTAATATCCGCATTCACAACATAACATCACCAGCTATTCATATATATATATCACATATATCACGAATAAACATCAACATCAACAAACATAGCACACAACAAACAGACAGACACTCTCAGATAAAAAAAAGATCTTAGACATTAAATCCCCCTCAACCTATCAGCCAACCGAAACCACCAAATCAGGCCAGGCATTACCCTCCCCCCCACCCCTCTCTCTCTCTCTCTCTCTCTCTCTCCTCATTAAACTTCCCCCAATCAATCCACCGGAATGGCCCAAAAAATAGCCAAGCAAATGAAATCCAAATCATAAATCATCAACAAACGAGATCCGCCTCCACGGCATCCTCACAAAAAGAAAAGAAAAAAGAAAGAAAAATAAGGAGGGGGCGACTGTAGGGTATTCAAATTCCTGATGCTTCTAGCGAAACAAAAGGGTAGAACCTCAAACAAATCAAACAAAATGTAGAAAAGAAAAGAAAAGAAAAGAAAAGAAAAGAAAAAAAGAAAAAAAAAAAACTCGAGAGTCATCTTGCTCTACCTGGTATCGTACTCGCCATTCGCCAAAATGAAGAAGAATAATAAAAAAGTAAACAAAAGGTACGCGGAAAAGAGCTCCACAGTGCCCAGAATGTGAAAATGAAAGAGAAGAAAAAGAAAACGCCGTCCCAATATCCCAAAAATCTAATAAGAGAAGAATTCCGTCCATTATGTACGTTGACACGCGCGAGCATGTGCTAATGTTTTTGTATGTCTGTCGCCCAAAGCCGAATTTTGACTCAAAGCACCTCCCTGGCGCAAATTACCAGTCGCTTCTGTCATTACACACGCGGAGCCGTCGAGCCACCATGCTCTAGGAACTCTAAAAGTTGCTGGGGAGGCACGCGCTGGAGGCCGCTACCACGGTCAAACATGGCGGTAGGCGCAGGAACATAACCCTCGCGCTTCTTGCGAGCATGGTCGAGGAGGACGCCGGCGACAACGATAAGGAGGACAAGGCCAAGGGAGATGGCTAAGCTGATAAGAACAACAAAGACAAGACGCATATGACCACCTAATACAGAAAAT
Source organism: Bretziella fagacearum (assembly GCA_002018255.1). Classification (NCBI taxonomy): domain Eukaryota; kingdom Fungi; phylum Ascomycota; class Sordariomycetes; order Microascales; family Ceratocystidaceae; genus Bretziella; species Bretziella fagacearum. Next base: position 46,184 of record MKGJ01000145.1, on the reverse strand, counting down.
TAGTTAGTGCTAATTCGCTAATGACAACCTTCCTCATATCATTATCAAGGACTTACTCTTAGACGTGAAGAAATTCTCTTGCTGGACAAAAATGCGGGAGATGCGACCGACGTTGTTCTCACTACCCACCGAAAGAAGGTAGGGAGAAAAGGTGGCACCATCAAAGACAACAGCTGAAACAGGGCCAAATCCCCGCAGGTTGATGGAACCAGTAATCACGAGAACCTGCTTCTCATCAAGGTAGTTGTTTCTATCGTGCTTCTTCGTCGTTGCAAATACCTGCAGACTGCTCATAACAGAACCTGGCAGAATGTCATCGGGTGAGGCCGAAATCCACTCCTTACCATCATATTTGATAAGGTAGAAGGAATGGTCCTTGTAACCGGAGACCCAGAATTGAGAGATATCATTAGAACCTGCGGTAATGAGACTGACGGGACCAGGAAGAGCGCTATCGGCATCGGCGAAAACATCCCAAGCAGCAGTCTTGGCGTTATACTGCGCAAGTGAGGTGTTCTGTGTTCCGTTAACACGCAGCTCACCACCAACAAGCAGAGTGTTGTCACTGTTCCAAATCATGGAAAACACTTGGCCCTTGAGGGTAGTCCCAGGCTGGTTCCATTGAGATGTAGTAGCATCCCACATACAGACACCGGGGCAAGGAAGACTACCAGCATCAGTAAAGATACCACCAACGTAAATTTCGCTAGAACTGGGGCGGGCCGTGATAGTGTTGACAGTCATGTTAGTCCCAGTCAAAGCAGTGGGCTGGGTGGAGCTCAGCTGGCCAGAGGCTAGGTTGTACGAGATAAAACCAGCGATCTCAGAGTCGCCAATCCGGCCAGTAACGCGACCACCAGCAAAAAGAAGGTTGTTGTTAACGACAACGGCTGAAAAGACTGAGCTGTCATCAATGGCATCGCCAAGGCCAGTCATAGCATCATCATTGTCGCCATCAATGATGGCCAGGTTCTGGACCGAGCTGCCGTTGGAAGAAACAACGGTGAAGTGCCCAGCAAGGATGGTCAAGTTGCGCTGTTCAAATGAATAGAAAGCACCGGCAATGACCCCAGAAGATTTGACCTCATCCAGGTTGACACGGTTGGTAATGTTGACAGTAGTCGAAGTATAGTTGGAGGTACCGTTGAGAACGTGAATCGAGAAAGCGCCTAGAGTACCTTCAGTAAGAGTAGCAGCGCCAGATGCACCTATAGAGGACGAAGAGACAGAACCAGCGACAAGCGAGCCAACGTCAGTAACGTTGTTGACGGACGCAGTGATGAGACCATCGTAGCGCGGATAACCATTCAAGTTTTGAATCCAGTTTCCCTGCGAGGGAACCCAAACAGCCAAACCATTGACATCTGTAGCGTGGAAGGTATCGAAAGTCAAGCAACTGTTAAAGTTGCCCGTAAAAGAGATGACGCGCTCAGTCGACCCATTGATAAGATTGATATCCATAGGAACAACATAGCTGACAGGGCCGTTTACACCAGCTCCAAGGGCAGACCAGGTGTTGGAGGAGGTCTCAAAAAGACCAACGTTAGAAAGGCCAGTAACATTTCCAGCGGTGGAGTTGTTAAAAGTACCACCAATATAGAGATCAGTGCCCTCCATGTGCATCGAAACAACCTTGCCATTCACACCTCCATCCATAGTAGTAGCAGTGCTCGACTTGGTGTTGATAGCAGCTACATTCTTGACAGAAGAAGATGAAAAGTTGCCAGAAGCAAAAAGCATATCGCCATTGACAGCAAGATCAAAAACCGCAGATCCATGGTCGAAGCTGGAGCCCATCTTGTTAATGGCGGAAGACTCAAAATCCTTCAAACTAGAAACAGAAGAATTAGGATTAAAATCGTAAAGTCCATTCAAACCACCAGTCGAGTTGATCAGGATGAAACCAACACGCTGAGCGACAACGGTTTGGGAGCTGAGGGTTTGACCCTCAAGGGCAGTCAAGGTAACACTAGGGCGGAAAGAATCATCACTGGTGTCGACATAGCCAAAGTAGATCTGATCGTACTTGTCGTAGTTGTTGGTCTGATACAAAGTGGTGGAGAAAGTAACATCACCATCAGTAGTCATAATACCGGTGATGTTTACTTGGCCACGAGTAGAGCAAGAGTTATCCTGGAGACAGCCGGGGGTGTAGATGTTGACGGTGTAGTTGCCAGTTTCTCTGATATCCGGATAGAAAGTCACAGAAGAATTGGCAGAATCGCTCGAAACGGTAGTGCTCAGATAATCAGAATCACTCAGGCCAGAGCTGACAGTAGACCATGATCCAGTAGTAAAAGACCTCGAAACGGTGCTAGTAGAGATGATACAGCTGGGCTCGTTGAACGTGTTGATAGCGTAGGTGGTGATGTCGTCCTGGAAAAGCCCGATGCCGTTGAAACCACCTCCGGATCCGTACCAAGCAGAGATATCAATGCGGAATGAGTTCATACTAATAGTGTTGACAAAGTGGAAATCCTGGTAATCACTGGAATTACTGCTCAACGGGCACTCGCTAGTGCACGAAACATTCTGGCCAGTAGAATCAAGATAGGTCATGTTAAGAATACCATTCAGAGGCAGAGCGGTAAATCTCCAGGTCTTGGTTCCACGGCCATCAACGTCAATGTTCCACAGGCGAAGTTTGGTAGGACGGAATGTGTAGCCAACCTCGGCCTGCCAGTATCCCGCAGTGTTATCTTCGAGTAGCCAACCGCGGCTAGTACTATCATTGGTATGGCAAAGTACGCTCGAAGGGTCGGTGTAGGCGGTCTGGCTAGTAGTCGTCGATCGAGTGGAAATGTTGCCATTGGAAAGGTTGATGGCCTGGCCATCGAGTTCGGTGGGAAGAGAAGCGTTACCCAAGCCAGTGAAGCCACCACCAAAGATGATATGATCGTTTGAGGTCTTCACGATCGAGTTGACGGGCCCATTAAAACCAGCAAACTGCAGATTCTTGAGGCCACCAGATTTCGACCAGGTAATGGCATTCATAGACTCCTTGGTCTTGAAATTTCCACCGATATAAACAGTGCCGTCAGAATTGCAGTACAGTGAATTGACTTGGCCGTCCAGGCCACTTAGAGTTTCGACAGAGCCGGTTGAAGGCGTGAAGATGGCCAGACTTCGAGTCTTGTTTCCGTCGAGACTGGTGAAATCGCCACCTAGAACAACGTTCTCCGAATTTGGCAGTTGACATATTGATCTAATGACGGCGTCGGATCCCAACAGCGATGTGAAGACGCCATTGGGTAATTGGGCCAGGAGAGCTTCGCTGCCATTGGTGCTGTAGGGTTTTTCGGATTGGCCTTGATATTCGTATATGGAGATACCGGAAAAATCACCAGCGATTCCTACGCGACCAAGGTCTGAGAAGTCGATATTAGGTTGACTGACGGCGGCAAAATTGAGAGCGGAAACCGGGAAGATGAGCGATGAGAGTGAGAGAATAGTCGAGGTCGTCGAATAAGCGAAACGGCTATGGGCCGACAGCCGCGACCGCGATACTCTCATGGCAATTGGTTGTCGTCGGCGATAATGTAGGCGAGTGATTATGTAAAAAGTGAGGGTGGGTTTATGGGTATGGTATTCTGGTGGAGTATAAAAGTACGGGAGCACTTGGGTGGTCCCGATTGCGCAAAGGGTGGTGGTGAATGATATTCTTGGTGGGAAAATTCAGATGGCGGGCGGCCAATGGCGCGCCGAGGAGGCGCGGTACGTAGCAGAACCAAAAAAAAAAAAAAAGGAAAAAGAGAAAAAGGAAAAAAGGAAAAAAGGGAACACAAAATAATAAAAAAGAAAAAAAGACGAAAAGAGCGACTGAAGAGTAAAGTTGGCGGTGATCTAGATGCCTCTGCGAGTGGGAGAATAGTAAAAGAATGGATACCCGTTCTACCACAGGCAGGACATGAGCGATGTTTGCTTGGAGGAGAGAAACAACACAACAAGCAGAGCAGAACAAGAGTCTTCACGATAGTCTCGAAGAAGAAAAGACTCAGTCGTCGATTAAAGCATAGTGAAGCAAGCGAATTGCAGAACAAAAGGAGTGTTGCAGGAATAAAGAAAAAAATTAGAAAGGGGCGCCTTGTAGTGAAATTCGGCCGGGATTGTGTTTCGAATGGTGGCTGAGTGACAGGGCTCGTGAGATGCAGCGAAGAGAAAGAGAAGGGCAACGAAGCTAGAAAGAGAGAGAGAAGCAAGTTGAGTTGTGGGCATAGTTTATTGACTAGGCTGGGCCGGGCTTGGCTTGGCTATCGCTTTGATTGCAGTGTCCACCACACTTGGGCGCATGGACCCGGACTGATAAATAGGCAAAGCTGAGTGCTTCAATATTGCAAGTCAGCAGAAACGAGCGAGCGTCTGTGATAGTATGAGCTAGGATAGTAATGAAGATATGGTGAAGATTAGTGGATAACAAATGGAGTGGTTCCAAGAGATTGTAGAGGCAAGCGTGTGCGAAAATGAAGTCTAAGAAGAAAAAAATTGTCGTGATGTGTGCGAAATCATTGACGAGTTGGCAGTTGCCCTTCACAGAATACCAAGTGGTTGTGCGCTGGGGTAATTTCCCTTTTCCTCTTTTTTGGATGTACTTACAGGATGCAGATCCTACCAAAAGCCAACACCATCCTCAAAGAAAAGAAGGGAAAAAAGGTCATCACCCAATGAAAGAAATACAAAATATATAATAGTGGGGCTGGAGATTCAGTTTGTGCCCTGACTAGGAATGCGCTAACCCCAATTTAACATGGCGCAAGACTTCCATGACGACGGTGATTGGCTTCTTTTGGATGTAAAGCTTCCTATCTTGGATCCTTGTCATTGTTGTTGTTGTTGTTGTTGTTGTTCTTTTTGAGCATTTGCCTGCTTGCCTTGGGGAACAACAAACACAAGGCAAGGCCAACAAGGCCTAATAGACCACACCATTGTAGGCCCTGGTTTGATTCAAGTTATCCTTCTCATTTTGATCCGAGGCTGGGAAACAAGTTGCCCGGGGCTTGGCAATCTCTCGGTCAACGTCAACCCCGAGAACTGCATATTGTCCCCTTGCAACGACTGGCATCTAAGAACAATTATCGCATGGTAAAAGTTGGGCTCAGAGATGGCTGGCATGCACTGAACGGAAGGCGACAGAGGGCTGTTGACAGGGTGAATGACTGAGAGAGGCCTACCTATAGACAGAAAGGGAGGAGGTCGCATGCAGGAGAATATCAGGTGTCCGACCGGGTAGTATGCATGTCCCGAATGGCGATATGTCAACAAAACATGCAGTAGATCCGATTCATTGTACATACATTTGTTTTTAGAAAAGTTCTATTATGATCCGAAATTGTTCTAGGCTTTGAAATGTACCTGGTGAACATTGTCTATTATTAGGGTTAACTACACTGGGGTTTAATTATGGTAACCAAAATAATTTGCAAACTAACGTCGTCTCTCCATCGACTCAACGAGACAGCAAAAGGCCCGTGTGCTACAAACTAGACGAGCTAAGAGCCTGCCAATGGCACCATAGACAAACTTGATGCGATCTGTCTCTTTTTTTTTTTTTTTGTACCTAGGTAACCACAGATTTTGGAGATGACTTACTGATAATCCCATATAAATACAATGAAGATCAGGTGCAAGTTAAAAAAAATACTGTCTGGCTGCATATGCAACCCTCCAATATGCAATTGACAAAGGCGAATGGGTCTGACCCTGGTTTTTATTTTCTTGCCCTGCATTTTGGTACTCAGCATCTCTTATCATTCTGCTACTCAACAGAACCCGCAAATCTGAGACTTCATATTGTTTGATATACAACTTACCCAGGAAACAACAACATATTGCATAAACCCTTTCCACATATCAAACTCATTCCAAAATCTCCGTAACTTTTGCTTCAGATTCACAAATAACTCTGACCATTCAAAATGAATTTTCATGCTCTCTCCCTTCCATCTTCCAAAACTTCGCCGACTATCGTCGTCTCGCGTTTCCGAAGCGTAAAAACAAAAGACCCGACTTCTAGTCACGCAGCTTTTCATCAGGAACGACTAACAGTGAGATTGTGTTGTACCTGGAGGAATCAACACCCTTGATCGGCTCGTGTACGCTTCCACTTTCCGGCCTCTTTTTTATTACCCTAGACGAACTCGCAGCACTGATGTGCGAACTGATCTGGAGACTTTTGCACATATGTATACTATGGGGAGATATACTACCATACTGCGCACGAGGAGTTCATATTTGTTGCCATGGCAAGTACAATTGAGCCTCTTCTACTATGGCCTCTCAACAGTGGGTCGACATGAGCCCAAGGGAGACCAAGTCGCGTGAAGCCCTGGAGAGAGGGCAAGTCGATGTAGATTGCGTGTCCACGGAACATTGGATCAGAGTAGAACCTAGTGAATAACAACAAAAAGGCAAAATGCAGGCCTTACTTTATGGCGATTCTCCAGCATAAGCTTACTCTACATGTTGCGGATCGACGAGAGTTGAAGAATCCATGTCTCACATGAATCATATCCATCATGACCAGTATGTAAAGTGACTGATATCCCTAAAGACCCGTCACCAGGAAACATTCACTTAAAAAAAGCCCCAGCTCAAGCAGTTACAGATCGAATCAATTAAACAATGTCTCACATCTTCTCTTTGACTCTGCAGGCCCAATAAGAAAATAAGACCCAACAGAAATCGTCCACACCCCCCACTTACTCGTATTTGATATGTTCCTGAAACTCACATCTCCCCCACAGAGCCTCACTTATACACTGACATCTATACCCTATTTTTCTTCTTTTCTTTCCTGTCCTGGAATTTCCTAATCATTGGATGTTTTGCTTTATCATGGGATCACACCTGATAGTTTCAAGGTGCAGTGTTTCTTCCCCATGACACAGTTCATGTGAGGCAAGACATGTATCTCTGAGCATAAAAGATGTAGTGGTTATGTATGCAATGTTATTTAATAGAGGAATGCTTAAATGCTAGTATACAATTGAATAACTAGAGATGAGTCCTATAGCTTACCCTCAAGAAGAGCCCACTACTCCTGAGAACAACAATACTATCACTATTACTATTATAATTCCCTCCTCTTCCTTATTATCAAATGATGAAGAAATGGAGTCCCTCACCTCTACTACCATCAACAAGGCTAAGTTTAGTACTCATAACTTTGCTGAGAACCTGACTCCAAAGTTTAGTACCTATAACTTCACTAATAGCCTAAATCTACAAAAGTGAATAAATGAAGAAGAACAACTAAAGGCAAGAGCCTCTCCCTTCCTTAAAGGAAAGCTTCTTGAGATTATCTCAGACCTAGAAGCTTTCCCAATTTCTAAGAATGACATCACTTTAGTAAAGAAGGCTATCAAGCTTTTATAGAATATTGTAAAAGGATCTCTTTCCTCTCCCTCTTCCCCCTCCCATCCTGCCTTAAACAAAACAAAAAAGAAAGAGAAAATAGGAAATAGAAAAGAAGGGGGACAGGCAATAGGCTTACTCTCTCCTATACCCCTTCCTAGCATAGCTAACCCCTCAACCAAAAATACTTCAACTAAGGTTGCCTCAACTAAGGGCACCTCAACCAACCCTCCTTCTACCTAACCCAAGAACCTATGGACTAAGGTCTCTTATGCTAAAGCCCTTAGCTCCTTACCTGAAACCAATACTCTGGCCCCTCCTCTCAAGGCTCAACCTCTAGTCATTTACCTTAGTAGTAAAGGCAAACCTAGTAATCCTAAGCATATTAGAGACTTAGTTGATCCAGCTAAGCTAGGTTTAGTTAACACTATTTTCTGGACTAAGAAGAGTAAGCCAGCCCTTCAATACACAAATGCTAGTCTAAAAGACAAACTCATAAGAGACCAGGGATGGATAAGGAAGTTAGAACCCCTTGGCTAGACAAAAATTCAACCCTCTAAGTCATAGCAAAGACTAGTACTCCATGGAGTAAGGATCTCAGAGATGGACTCATTTGTAGAAGAATTTTTATACTCTAACAAAATTGAGGTCAGGGGTTCCTAGAGATTCCTGAAAACCCTAAAAGAAGGTTAACAATATGCCTCTATTGTATTCTCAGTCAAGAATGAGGAAGATAAGGAGTATTGCATTCAAAATCAAGTCTTTTTTGTAGCAAAGACAGTAATATATATTCCCTTTACATATGTTAGATAAACCATTTACTATCCTTCAACATGTCTAAGCTAAAAGAAAATGACTTCTTAACTTCCTATTCCAGGAGGCATTAGAACAAAAGATATTAGTTCTATATATTTAGAAACCCTGGGTCTAGAAGAAAGATAAGGATTAAATATTTCAAATATATAGAGAATTCCAACTCCTTGCCTCTTTTCCCTTGTTAACAAAGTTACCCCAAAGACCAAGAATAGTGACCTATATCTATAGGTCAGTAATCTTCTCAGCTAACTTTAGTATCTTTAGGCCATATTCAACTATTTATATCATCCATATTTATAACTCAACCCTAGCAACTCAAGAAGGAATTACACTCAATCTACCTAAGATTACTATACTTCAAAGATATAGACTACTTGAGAAACCCCTACAATCAATCCTTCCTAATCTCTTACCTATTTATACCCCTTCTTCCCCTACCTCAGCCTCTATAGCCTCTACACTTATCCTTAGAGATTTCAACCTACACTACCCCCTATGGTCCCCTAATTGCTCTTCCCTATCTGAAGAAGCAAATGACCTAGCTAACTGGATTCAGAGAAATAATGGTATTCCTCTAATGGAACAAGACTATATTCAATGATATGGAGGAACCTACTATAAAGATAAGTTGAAAACCCTCTCTATTATTGATCTTACCTTTGCATTTGGTCCTTTGGTTAGCGCTATATAGGACTAGACCTACTTAGGCCTATCTGGTTCTGATCACATGTATATCAGAGTTAGTATAAATCAGAAAATACTACTAAAAACCTCTACTAGAAAAATCTGAAATATTAAGGAAGCTAACTAGGAAAAGTTCAAAGAAGTACTCATCAACTAGCAGGAGGATATACTTCACTTATTTTAATCTTCTACTGATTCAGACTTGATTACCTCTACATTATTACAATATATGCAATTAGCCTGCTCATAGGTTATCCCTTATATTAAAGACAGTACCTATAGTAAACCTTAGTAGTCCCCTTCACTTAACTATAAAAGGAGAGTTTTCAAGAAAGCTAAAAGAACCTATAAGGAAAGAAAGCTATCTAAAGAGCTATTTTCTTAGAAAGGGACTAAGTACTTTAAGGAGATATAGAAAGCAAAATCAACTTGCTTTAATGACTTCTTAGAAATGCAAAAGGTACTGATTTATTTAGAGCACTAAGATATACTAAACCTTCTTAGCAGGCCCTAATACCCCCTTTAACCTACAAAGGAGTAGAAGCCAATACTTTCCAAGAAAAGGCAAAAGCCTTCTCTTCCCTAATAAGAGGTCAAAAACAGCTAAGTAATACTATTTATGAAGAATATACTCTCCCCCTAATATAAGAGTAAGTAGGAATAGCCTAAATTAACTAAAAAGGAAGTTGAGATAGCTATTCTGACATCTCATCCTAGGAAAGCTTCTGATCCTAATAGGATTCCCGTTATAGTAATATAAAAGGCCTTCTCATTTTGTCCTAATATCTTTATAAAGGCCTATAGTAAACTATTCCAGCTAGGTAGACACCCCCTCCTATAGAGGCAAGCCACTGGAATTATATTACCAAAACCTAATACAGAGGACTACTCTCAAGATAAAGCTTATAGAACTATAATGCTTCTAAATTATCTTAAAAAGGTTCTAGAGAAGATAATAGCTCAAAGACTTGGCTTTCTAGCAGCTATCTCCTCTTCCTTTCTCCATCACTTGTAGGTAGGAGGGAGAAGACAATTATTAACTATAGATCCTATATTAATATTACAAGATCAAATACAGAAACAGAAAAAGCTAGGCCTATAGACTAGCATAGCATTACTAGATGTAAAAGGAGCCTTGGAATATATCAATAGGCATACTCTTCTACACTAATACACAAAACTAGGCCTATATCCTACCTGTATTAGATGGATCTTATCATTTCTATAATAAAGATAAGTATCTCTATTATTTGAATCCCAAAACACTAGATTAATAAGTATGAATATTGGAATACCATAGGGAAGTCCTATATCTCCTATCCTCTTCCCAATCTACTCAAGAACCCTTTCCCTTCCCCCTACACTAGGAATGAGACAATTAATATTATCTTGTATTGATGATATCTTGATTGCTCTTGCCTCACCCTCCCTAGAAATAAATTTTAAACAACTCACATTATGTATGAATCATCTAACCTCTTTAGCTAGTAAAAATAGTAATGAATTTGAACCTGCAAAGGCAGAACTCTTACATTTATCTAGAAGAAAAGGCTAGGAAGACTAAACTAAAACTATCTAGATGAAGATGGATAGTAAGGAAGCCCTTACTATCTATCCTAAAGAAGTAGCCAAGTAAATAGGCTTCTTTTTAAATCAAAGGCTCTCCTTTCCCTATCATTCTCAATAGAAAACTAATAAAGCAATAGGAGTCTTGAAGAGAGTACTAAGATTATATAGTAAGAATAGAGGAATCTCTCCTAGAGGGATAAGGATTCTAAACCTCACTACTATTAAACCTATAGCTGAATATGGCTCTATCCTATGGTAGAATCAGAAAAAGCCAGTACAACCTCTGAAGGCCCATGAGAACTTACAAAATCATATTACTAGGAGAATCCTACTTATAAAGGTCTACTTCCTATTTTTTTAGCTCTTGACTAGAGTAACCTAAAGTATATACTTAGAGCTCTTAAATTCCCAAAAACCTACCATATTAGACAGCTAACACAACCTACCTAAAATGAGCTAAACTCTTAGGACTCTGACTTTAGTGCCTTTGGTATCTATTATACTGAAACACACTTACAAAGTCTAGCCTCTAAGCTTAGATCCCTTATTCCTAAAGAAACTTTGCTAAGACCTAGAATCTAGTAGGAAGCCTCTTAGATAGATCCTTTAAAAGTCCCTATAACCCCTATATATCACATTAAACAGCTATCCAAGTTAGAGGTAGTACTGACTCATACNCTTTGGTATTTATTGTACTGAAACACACTTACAAAGTCTAGCCTCTAAGCTTAGATCCCTTATTCCTAAAGAAACTTTGCTAAGACCTAGAATCTAGTAGGAAGCCCCTTGGATAGACCCTTTTAAAATCCCTCTACCCCCTATATATCATACTGAGCAGCTATCTAAGCCAGAAGCAGTACTAACTTAAACTTCTCTTCTAGCTACCCTCTTTCCATAGAATGCTAATATAATCTATACTAATGGCTCTAAAAAAAGATAATAAGTCATTATATGCCCTAGTATATCTTGAGGAATCCTCTATTCTATACCAAGAAAAAGATACCTTAGGAGAATACTTAGAGGTAGCTAATTGTGAGAGTTATGCTATATATAGAGCAATTGCTTATATATACAGACTACCTCCTGAAAGATAGAAGGAAACCACTGACATCTTTATAGATAACCAGGCAGCTATTCAGAGGTTATAGTACCCTAATATATTCACTCATCTTATTAACTCCTCAGATACTGGAAAGATTAAGACCTAATTGGTTTTCTAGTAGTGTCCTAGTCATTCTAATATTCTAGGAAATGAGCTACTAGATAAATTAGCTAAAGAGGGCCTAGAAGAGAAGGTGAAAACACAACTAATAACAGTAGGGTATATAAAGAAAATAGTGAGATAGTATATTCTTAATCCATGGCGGAAAATATTTAGACCTACTACTGATAAAATAGGATATCTTGGATCAGACTATAGGAGACTTAGGGGTGGCTCTTCTAATGTTACAATTCAGAAACCACTAGAAGGAAAAATATGTATTTTATCCGCCTTCTACTAGCTAATCACAGGAAAAGGATATTATCTTCCTTTTCTATATAAGGTAAAGAAAATATCTAGTGATATATGTAGATCATGCCAGTAAGAAAAAGAAGATATAGAGCATATTTTATTATACTGCCCTACTTGGTTAAAACAAAGAAGACAAATAGTCCTTGACCTGAACTCACCTGTTCATTTAACTGAGCTCTTCTTTACTATTGAAGATAGGAATATATTAAATTTATAGAAGGAATAGGGTTTGGCACAAGCAGGTGGACTATGGAGGTTAGATAAGATTTGAGTCCATAGGCCAAAATAATGATTGATGATAGGGTTTCTTACTTTTCTCTCTTTGTTTTCCTTTTTCTTTTCTATCTTGGTTCTATTACTGTTTGAGTTTTTGTCTTCCATCTTTACTATTTCCTTTATCTATTCTGTTTTTCTATTTACTAAAAACAATATAAAACCACTATATATAGTCTGCTAGGGCCTGTCTAGCATCTCCATAGCTAAAGCTGAATGAGATTACTGATTCTAAACTTGTTTTGAATAACTATTGATAAAAGTCCTAGACTTTGAACATAACATTCTGGTGCAACATACACTGGTTTTGCATCATTGTTATACAACACTGTCTACTAAGACCGTGTTAATGAATTCGTCCAATTCAACTTGTGATTCAGAAACTTTTTATAGCCAGTCACTTCTACTAATCAGCCCATCAACGAACCAATAACCGCTTCATCCAACCTCTGGTATCACCACTACAAAACAACCCCCTACACATCGTCGTAGATGTTTAAAATTACCCATCACCACTTCTAGAATCTCATGAACCGAGAGAACCATGCCCCACCCTATTCCACATCATAAGACAGCTATTAATACGCGACACTACTAAAAAGGTCAAGGTGTCGGTTGTCCCAATATGCTGTATTCTGCCTACCTCTGAGGCTAGTCAGAACGACTTAGTGAACCGACTCTCAATAATTCCAAGCCATAATAATTTAAGGGTTAGAATATGACGTTGTGGCCTTTGGGATCTTCCACGAATACGAAAGTCTGTGGTGATCCATGTTCGGTTCATGGTTACGGCACTTTTTTTTCTTCCTTCTTTATTTTTGCGTGTTCATTTTTACATATGGAGGTGCGAGATCTTACTATAGATGGTCTGATAATTACCAAGTTATCAATATATGTATGCTTTGTATCTTCATGCTCTATATGCTATGCTGATATTGCTACCATGATTATTATGCTCCATTTACACAGAAGCTGTATACCGTCTAACCCACGATACCAAAGTAAACCGCCAAAATCACTCCTCCCCTCCCCCCTCCTCACACCTTCTTCGCCTCCGCCGCCTTGTGTTTATCCTTGTAGTCCCTCGGGCTCTCAAACTTCCTCAACCCCCAAATCCCAATCTTCGCTTTCTTCGCCTTCTCCTCCGCCGCCCTATAAATGACCTCCTTCCCGCCAAACTCCACCCCAGTCTTGGCCTCATACGTCGTCGCCAACCCCCTCTTTAACATCTCCAACCCCACGTCCTTCCTAAATATCCCCCACCGCCAACAATACACCGTGCCGATGACCCGGCTGTATTGGTCCGTCCGTAGGATGCGCACGCGGGCATACCGATTGTCCATGTACTCCATTAGCCACCGGTGAGCTTCAAACGAGAATGGTTGCGCGGGACGACCAAAGTGCGCGCTTTCGGGGGCGTCGATGCCAGCGAGGCGGACAGAAAGCTAAATTAGTTAGCATGTGATCAAAATCCACATGGTAATTCCCCTCAAAAACATACTGTATTCCCCTTCAAGTCCACCTTCTTCGTGGGCACCCTCCTCGCCCACCCCCATCCCGCCAACCTCCCACCCGGCGTATGATACAACTGCAAGCCATCTCCATCCCCCACACTCGTCACCTTCCCCCAGAAACTACGATGCCCAAACATGTCATGTTCAATATGCGCCGTATTCGGTATCCGTCGCAAGTACTTTTTATACAGATTGATCACCCCCAGTGCAATGACAGTTGAGGCAAACACAGGCGCCCAGTCTAGCGCGGCACCAAGGGGTTCAGAGGTGTTGGCGACAGAGTTGACCCAGGAGCTAGCGGCTTCGAGGATGGGGCGGTCTTCGCGTTTAGGAGGCGGTGGTGGCGGTGGTGGCGGGGAGGTGAATGGCCAGACCATTTTGTGTGGTAGTTGATTGAACGTAAGGAATATTGGGATGTGTATTCAAGGGAGTAAGTAATTCAAGACAACGAGGTCGGGTATCGAGTAAATGTAGATTTCAAGTCAATGAGCTGCAATCAAATTAAACCGATATAGCGCAATGTCCAGCAAAGCGCGCTTTAGCAAAAAAAAAAAAAGAATGACCAAAAAGAAAGAAACCTTGGAGCAAAGGCCTGGTAGCTATGTTCAGTAAAGATCAATCAGGTGTAAGTGCACATAAAAGCTTGAGGTCGTCGGTGGTTCTAAACATGAGGCTGAGGTGTGCGCTCGTCCAAGGGTCCTAGATCGAGCTCCCCTGACTGTGATCTAACCCAGAGCTTAGGGTTACCCAGGTATCATCAACGTCATAGCGGGGAGCTCTATTGTGAAACTTCATCCCAAACTTCACATCTGTTGAGTGCTCAAAGAGCATTCGTGATACTCGCTCAGACACTTTCCCATTCACATTCAAACGAAAAACAACCTTGCTGCCCACTGATTGGCACGAGTTGACAAAAGTAAATCATACGCGACAACGAGCATAAACGTTAGAAATCCAACATTAGCAACGACACAGACTAGCTGGCATAGCAATCAAGGAAACACACAACATGCAAATAAAACAGACAAGCCTTGAAATCCCCAAAGATTTAACCCTGAACTTTGAATGTCCGACCACTCGCCGTCTTGCGTTCCTTCTCCTCGTTATCAGGGCGCGCACGCCGCAGCACTGTATCCCGTTAGCAACACCGAACATCCACATCCACAACCACAACCTAAATACATCAATATAAAACTTACCCTGCAGGAAGTCCGCAGTCCGCTTGCGCATACGTGAGTGAATATAGGCTTTGGATGCCTTGATATGGTAGTGGAAGTAATCGCGGAAAGTCTGAATGTGCGAAACAACCTCATTCATGTGTTGGGGCGTTAAATGGCGAGGAAACAACACAAAGGTAACGTATCCAATTTCGCCATTAGCCGAGTTGTGCGTGTTAGCGACTCCGGCCAACTCCAGCGGCGGCTCGTTCCGGAACAGCACCTGTGGCGCATTCTGAATAGCGCGACGCCGAGCATCAACAAACTCCTGGATGAACACCTTTCCAAACACCTTGTCGGTCTCCTCGCGGAAGATTGTGCTAAAAATGACAGTCACACGATCGTGGCTGGCCATGACGTATATCGCCTCCTCCTCGCGGTAGTTGATGGTCATGACTTCACCACTGTCACGTACACCCTGCGGCGCTTCCTCGGACGTGTATCTGCTTGCTGCCTCCTTGAGCTTGTAGTGCTCCTGGTAAGCTGCTTCGAATGGGGCAGCCATGGCGTTGCGCTTGAGGAGGGCGAACTTCATGACGAGGGCATCGCGGGACTCTGTGGGGTAAGATTTTGGTTAGCATATAATGTCACTGAATGGTTTTCACAACAGTTACGACGAGCGCACTATCTGCATTTTTGCGCAAAGGTGGACCCAATAGGTCATATATAGGAAGATGAGGTTTGCGCACCTTTATCCGAAGGTAAGTTCTCAAGGTCGATCTGTACAGAGAAATCGTATCCCGGCTCGGTCGGAGCAACATAGCTACCATACTCGCGCTGCAACACTTGGTCGGCACCATACTTGAGTAGGTCCTTGTAGCATCGTATTTGCAGTGACAGCAGGATCTTTGTTTTGGACTCGGGAGTCGAAATATGGAAGATGACACCGTCGAAATCGGAAATGGTCTGGTCAATGTGGGCGGGTGCGGCTCTATTACGCAACAGCAGAGGGATATTAGCAAATTGTTATGTGAAGCGAAACAGGAGCGCGGGCGCAAAAGCCGAAATAACGGAACAGAACCCAGTGACGGCATTGGCGGGAATTCGGATGGGTCAATTGTGTTGACGTTGTTGGTGGGTTTGGGGGGAGCTGGTTAGGGAGATGACAAACCCGGAAAAGCGCTCTGTGAGCACCGTCTGAATCAGAGCGTTCTGGTAGTCGAGGAGAAGCATTTTGGGGGGCGTCAATTGAGGGGATTGGGGTGTTAGTTTGCTCCTTTGATCATCGAATAATGAGATTAAAAGTACGTCGGTCAGCAAGGCTCAGCATAAAGATTCCAAGGCTACGACCTAGGTCAAAGTGGCTTGCTATCAACTGTCGCCTGTGGTGGGGCCTAGTATAGCTTGGCTGTGCAAGCTCCCCGGCATATGAGGAAGCTTGATGATTGGGTGAAGCAAAGGAAATAGTGGGTCATATCAGATGATGTAGCACGTGTTTACTGTTGTTAGGGTTAGTATAGA
The DNA here is from genome assembly GCA_002018255.1 of Bretziella fagacearum. Taxonomy (NCBI): domain Eukaryota; kingdom Fungi; phylum Ascomycota; class Sordariomycetes; order Microascales; family Ceratocystidaceae; genus Bretziella; species Bretziella fagacearum. The sequence goes on along the minus strand of MKGJ01000145.1, from coordinate 29,787 downwards.
ATGAACATTCAATATCACATCCATGATGGGTAACTAACAAAGAAACTTGGAAGAGAGAAATAATCTATTAAATTCTGAAGGCAAACTCTAAAAACAAGGCATATAATAAAAGACTAATCTCAGCCGTGACAAGTAATATGTGATTTCCGAGCTTCTGTAGAGGCTCATATGAAATATTTCAATGTCGTTGTCAATCTGTCTTGATTCGCTATCGACAGGTCACTATCTTCGCTTACATGCGTTCTCCACGCCACTACACTCCTCAAAAAAAAAAACACCGCAACCTGATAATATGCTGGAACATAAAAGTGAACTATGACGTATAGCACAAGTTAAGTATTAGGAAGTTTACCTTGCAGCGAAAGCAATATTTTTACAGTGGCACAAGATTGCGAATGTGAACGTGGCAGCGTCTTTTTGAAAGCAAGTTCGTTATATGTATGCAAAGCCACAGTTGATGTTGGTGGCACTGCTGCCACGCAAGTTGAATCTGACTCGAGGAATTCTCCTACACAAAGGGCGCTGCTGTCTTTAGCATCAAAATATACCGAAAAAGCTTGGCTTTGGGGGGCATGCTAACTTGAAAGTATGGTGCTATGTATAGAAACCACCATGAAGTCCATGGTCCCCGCAGTTGTTCCTGCGCCAAAAAAGGCACATTAAGTGTATCTTTCCATCTCTATAAGGATGGATGATTTAGATAGAAAGTCGTATTCACGGACCATTTACTAACCCCTTGGTGCTGGAGGTGCAGGGTGTGTCAGTGTGCCTTGCCAGTTGGAGCAGATTAGGAGCTTTAGTGGCGGTTGTGTCTTCAGTTTCCACCAACGATGCCTAGACTTTCATAGTATTAAGCAATGATCATATCGATGGCGGAGGTTAGGGCACGCAGAGTTACCAGTTGATTATTGATGGACGGAAGATGTAACGGAGCCGAGGAGGGAGTGTCAGGGTAATAGATAACAATACTTTGTCTAGCCTAGGTTCCGACGGGACGGGAGAGTCTTGGCAGGGGACTGGCTTCTGGAAGTTGTATTACAATGACCAAAAGGATATTCTACAATATATATCTAATTTTTTTTCCGCTCACTCATATTGAAACAGAGGATTCTGCCGTTTTGGTAAGACAAGTGGTTAGAAAATCTGCGGCTTCGGCTCTTGGACAAGTTGGTTGAACTTGAAGGTGACAGGGCAAGGGTTCCCAAGCCAAGACCATCAAGTTGGATCGCCGGCATTTTAGCCACGGTAAAAGTCTTGGCATAGAGTAATCGAGATGGAGGATTCACAGAAACAATTTAGTGTTAGTGATATTGGTAACTTGTGATGCTTTGACTTTTGCTTTATTTTATTTTACTTATTTTTGTCAGTTCTGAATTTCCAGGGGAGAACCCTCCTACATGTCATTGAGACCAACGGCCTCCCACCAACCGTCAACATCATGATCTCTGCGACATGTTTATTCGAAAAGAAACGACGATCCTGCATAATCAATTCACAGTCTACTAATCTCCCCATCTTTCCATCCTCCCCCATCCCCTCAAAAAAAAAAAAAAACTCCAACCCCTGACCTGAACTGACTGACCACAACCCCATCACGCCTCAACCTAGCTAGCGAGCGCACCGACAAGGAGGATGAGACGAAAGACAGCGCGCCAACCACAGGCGCTCGAACCATAGATGCGCGTTTTGAGGCCGTGTCCGAGTTTAGGCGGGCGTTGCATAGGTACTTGTAGTTATTTTGTGACTTTTGTATATTCCAGAGAGGGAGAGAAGACGAAGGAAAAAAAAGAAAAAGGTTAATGTTTAGTGGAGATGATGCTGGTGGATAAAGAAGATGAAGGGGGCGCTTGATAAGAATCTTGGGTTAGCTCGATATTAAGCAGCCTTGTGGGAGACCTTTTAGTTGTGAATGGTTCTTTTGAAAACACACTAACGCGAGTGTGATTCCTTGTTGTCCTTGTTGTCCCGATATTGTCACATATAAAAGATAAAGTCTTGTATCAGGTCTTCCAGTACCACACTATTGGCATGCAGCTGAAGTTATTGCAATTTCTCAAAGTGCCAATATACAACTTACACGTAGACATATAAATGGTCTATTTTATATATACCCATATTTCGCCTTGGAATTCCGTATGCTGTGTTGGCCAAATCGAGACGAAGGCAAGCGAGGGCTGGAGAAGTGACTGATGGTTGTTGCGCGGGGAGAGAAGGGAGGCCGACCATGATACAGCGTCTAGGATGAAAGCCACATAGTTGATTCTAAAAAAACCCCCCAAAAAAAAGACAAAGGGGACAATAGCAATCAAGGAAGTACACAGCCAGCCAGCCAGCCAGCCAAACAACCAACCAGCTAAGCCAGCCTTCTGGTCCTTTCCCCCATAATCTCTATCCCGTCCTCATCGTCACGCCCCAAAACCTGTCCCCAGCGCCCACTGCAAAACAGACCTCCTTCCACCCCGTGCCGTCCTTCCGAGAACCCAGCTCTTTCTCACCTTTAGATAAGTACTTACATCTCCATCGTCTCCACCGGGTCTCCGCCTAAAAATAAAAAACAGAAACCTTTTTCTCTCTAGAACATTCAGCTACAAAGGTACTTGAACAAAGACAACTACCTACATAACATTTCTAATTACCTTCCGTGTTGTTATTCGGGGATGGAGGTCTATGCAATCCTCACTTCACTTCCAAATACAGAACGTTCGGATTCGTGTTTGATCCCAGCAAGCCGGCATCTTTTGTTCCTGCAACACAAGAAGTGACTGATTTGGTTTTTTTTTTCGATTATAGCTAATGAATTCAATGTTGGTTACCTTTTAACGGGGGAGGAGGAGGCCGGGGAGGGTGCTGAGCTGGTACAGGTACAGGTAACAAAGAAGGCTTTGTTTTTTTTTTTTTTTTGCTTAATGATTGTGCCACGCCAATGTGGCGTAGGATTCGTTAAAGGCCTCCCCCTGCAATAATGTGGCACGAAATAAGACATATAACCACAGAAATAATTATGGGGCCTAAAGCCACAAAGACGCAACGCAACCACCATGAAGAGTTGTTGGCTTAGCGTCATGATGGAGCCAATGCCAAAGCATAAACAACACAGCACATTCAGCAGCCGTGGTCAATGAACATTCAAGTGGGGCTTGCCTGAGCCATCACCCGATTCCAATCCCTCGGAACCCGAACTCGTCCTTTTCGCAGACATCCAGGGCATGAATTGGCATCTTTTTTTTCTTTCGTTTTTTTTTTTTTTTTCCTTTTCTTTTTTCTTTTGCACCCTCTGTGAAGAGGCGCTGCTAACTTGGCTATGAATTGGCCGTTCATTAGTGGCCTCCACTTCCCCCATCCAAAAGCTATGCTGAGGGACAAAGATGAGAAGACTTTTGATCGATGGTGAGGACGGGAACCGGGGTCTTTAAGAATGGACTTATTAAAGCGATGGATTGGGGGACTGAACCGGAGCTGCACACCTAAAATGGCCAAATAAGGAAATATGAAGAGAAAAGATGTCCAGTTGAACAACGATGGCTATTTCTGTAGTGTGGCTTTCAACTTTTAGCTAGGCATAGCTCACCTTTCCCTTTTTTTTTTTTTTCTCTTATTCTAATGGAAGCTAACCTGGAGCCACGATAAGCTTTCAGCTTAGCAGCTGTTAATTGTTTCCTTCATATTATCAGGATTACTTGTTCAGGCTTAAACTGGACTTGGGCTTGTGACGCTAACGTTTTTGACATGCAGTAACGGCAACACCGGGGACTTCATGATACCAACTCCGCCTAGCAAAGGCCCTTGCGCAAGTCCAAACAAATAGGCCGCACATACACCCACAAGTCGTATGGTACACACCTGGTTAAAGCAATTCAACAACAGAAACATAAACTATAACTTTTTTGATTTCCCCGCCGTTCCTCCCTACCCGGCCTAAAATGTTTCCCAACAGCCACCATACCCAAGTACCACTATTCCCAAGTACTTTTTTTCTTCTGACACGGACCCAAATAAGAACCAAGCTTTTGTTTACTCACTTCTGCTTCCGAGGGAATAACTCTCGGGCAAACTGTCACTCCAGCTGCTTTGTTTGTTTGTGGGCTGGTATGGGGGTTTTGCCACCCGAATAAACACAACGACGACGACGACGACGACGACGACGACGACAGCAGTTTTTTTTATTATTTTTTTATTATTTTTTTATTATTATTTTTATTATTATTTTTATTATTTTTTTATTATTTTTTTATTATTTTTTTTATTATTTTTTTATTATTTTTTTATTATTTTTTTATTATTTTTTTTATTATTTTTTTTATATTTTTTATATTTTTTTATATTTTTTTGTTAGTCAGCTTAGCAAACAAGAGGCTTTATTGGTTAGCCAGGTGGCGTATATATTGATTATATCCGAGACCAGGATATCTCAGGTCTCTCATATTCTGCCATAGTTAAAGCTTGTTAGTAAAGGTTTAGGCGTATGTCTCCCGAGTCAAGCGGTCTAGCAATGATCAAATAGGGAGTTCAGCTCAGCTCAGGTGGATGCTGGTTGTCACAGCATAACAGCTTACAGTATGTAGGACCTGTCTAAGCTACAGCTTCGGACCCGTTTCTTTCGACCTACCATCGTCTTTGTCTATTTCGGGTACATCAGCAGACTGTCAGGTAACATCTTTTAGTTGTGGAAGAAGAAAACAAGTTTTCCTTCACCCCATCCGGGCCGAGTTAGAATACAGGCGGTGACGAATATATTGTCAGAGGATAAGACGCAAAGATACGCCAACCTGCAAAAAAGAAACGGTCAAGAAATGATAAACCCCCCCCATCTGAAAGGATTCATCAAGGTTTCCCAAGCACCGTTTCATCTAACCCGCAGCTGCTGTAACATTTCGTCTAGATGATAACTCACGGCCAACAAACATCCATTCCCCATAACCATCTGCTTTGTCCTCCCCCAGGCCCCCAAAGGCACATTTTGATGGGGCCCATAATCTTCCCTTCAAGTACCGAAGTCCTCTTATCTTTATTTTTTTTTTTTTTGGTGGTTCGGTTTCTTTTATCCTTTTCGCATGCCGATGCAACTACAGCGTCTTCTTTGACGGATCAAGCGACGCGAGCATTACAACGTACGGCTACTTAAAATGACCCGATGCTTATCCAGGGGCTCCGACCTGGCTGCACGCGCGATGGAAGCCAAGACTGCGCTAGTGGTCTCCAGGGCCGATTTTGCCGTAGAAGGGGCGGTGCGGGAAAGGTGACAGAGGGGCCGGCGGGATGTCATGAAGTGCATGAAATTCGCTTACTGGGAAAGGCTAGTTATTGACTAGTTTGTAGCTCAATGATATCTTGGTAGAGGACTGCAAGTATCTTGAAGTCCAAAGCATATTAGTGTAATGTTTTTTTTTAGGCGAGGTGACTACTAAATGGTAGTGTACTGATAGATTTTAGGCTACAGATCAAAGTCCACTTGATATTGAAATATGCAGCATTCATCAACATCTCCAAAGTCAATGCACTCTCTCGCCTCGCCTTATAGGACAATAAATAAATGAAACCGCCCTGGGTCGGTATTACTAAAACTCGGCAGTGAATTTGCAGGAAGCATGCAGAATCTTTTTTTTTATTATAGGTTACATTGGCTTGGGGCTTCATTGCCTATCTTCTCTCAACCATTGAGACTGGTTGATGAAACTGAACATCACTTGCCTAGACGATGCAACAACTAGAGAACATATTATAGCTTGGGAGGGTGAGGATTTTTGCTGCAGTTAAGGAATAAGACACGGAAGAAGACGTGAGAAAGCCCTCTATATCACATTGACCCTAATATTATGGTAATTTAGGGTCCATATCGTCACCGCCTCCTTCTCCGGGCTATGCTAATATCGTAGCAGCATGCGGGGCGGCTTGGAAACGGATTGGCCGTGCATGTTGGTAGGATGAGGACTTTGATATTAATTATAAAAAAAATTAAATCATGTAAAGGAAAAATGACGGTGAAGGGGGAGGGGGAGGTGAAAGAAAGGGTGTAGGAAGGTCTTGAAAGAATTGGGCGGAATATAGCATGTTTTATGCCGTGGATTACATATAACTTTTGCGGCCTGAACGTTTTCGACGGTTTGTATAATTGATGGATATTATATCAAGTTTGGGCCGGTTTTTTTTTTTTTCTTCTTCTTTGCTTGACTGCAGTTTGGGTGTGCACGATCAAGACGAGACGACTATGGGACTTTGAATAGAATTGCCATTTCGAGGCATCGCTTAGCGAGAGATGAGGGGCAGACAGACAGACAGACAGACAGACAGAGAGAAGGTGATGGACAGGCTTGCACTTACTGATCGCCATCTGCAGGCGTAAGGTCCGGATGACATTGTGAAGAAGTATCTGCAAGGCTTGACAAAGGGGGATACGAGGAGGGCCCAAGCAGGGTAATTTTTTTTTTTTTTGCCAGCTTGTCTACCCCTTCGAAGTCTGCGCCGCCTGACGCCGTTGGGGATGATATTAGCATTATTTGTAAATCCATATACAGGTATTTGACATTTGTATTTTCTTCATGTATTCCACAGCATAAGCTACATCTGCCCAGATTCATCAGCCCGTGTACAATATAATACCATCCCCCTCTCTGCCAATATAAATCGTAAGTAACGGGTAACATTCTCGAGGTCCTAGCGAATAACAACGTAAAGTGTGTTTGAGGCCCGGGAAAAATACAAAATGGTCAACAGCCAACAGCCAACAGGTCAATTTCTCACCATGTTGTTTGTTTGTCCTTATGACAACTAAAGGCCGTCTTACTAGAGAATAAATGATGTGCCCACACCCCTAGTTTGGGGACCATCACGTATGTAAGTGTACTCAAATTTGTCTGACAGTGGGCGGCGAAGGGGGGGGGGGGGGCGAGAGGATAGCTTAAGAGTGCAGTGTGCTATTCTGGCACGTTGGATTCACATAGATTTCATAGATTCGTAGCCTAACGAGAGGCACTTAAGTAGAAAGGACAGAAGAAAGGAAACTGCAGATGGCCCCCGGCGGAGGAATAAAAAACCATCCACTGTGCAGGAGACACATGTCACGGAAAGTTAGCAGCGGGCGATGCAGTGGTTGTGTTTCATTGGTGCGGGCCGGGTGGGTGGAGGAGGGGCGGATGAAAGCTGTCAGCTGGTTGACGTGTGGATTGATGCTGCTTTCAGGGGGAGGGGAAGGGAAGTAAGGGAGAGGGTGCAGAGGGGGGAAGGCTCGGGATGCCTAAGAGAGATGTCAAAAATCAAGATCAAAATCTACCTACACAAGAGTAGAGAGGTCTGTGAGTAAGGTAGAGAGACCTAGATGGGTTGAGGCTTACAGGCGGGTTATATTATCTAATACGTCCAGAGGAGTCGTCACTGGATTTACTTTCAGTCCGAAGCACGACCCAGGCAAAAAAAAAAAAAAGTCCTGGACGCGGCCTCGGAGACATTGTCGTAAGCGTATGCTCTCTCTCTCTTACCTCGTCATCTGTATTTGATGGTTGAAAACCCAGCCTGACTATACCAATCGAGGAATGAATTAGGCTTATTCGTAGAAAATATGTGTGATTTAGAATCACAGTTGTCAAATATTGTTCAATAACTCTGATAATCCACTAGTTGACTAGCGGTTGTATGTCAAGTAAGCAGCCCGGTGATATCCTCCGTCTTACCCGATGATCCATGGGCGGACAGACACGTTGGATGGAGTAATATGTCCGGCTGTCCCTTCCTGTAACAGATGGTAGTCTTTTTTTGTTCTTTTCTTTTTCAAATCCAAATGTATTTTTTTGTAATATTGTCATGTAGGTACATACATATACGTACATGTATTGTATGTATGTATGTCGGGTATTTCTTTTTGTGTTGCTTGGCTGCATGGTGGGGTGGTTGCTTCGAGGCCCGCAGACGATGCCAGACAAAAGATTCAGGGCTAGGCAAAGCCTGATATGGAGAATTTGTGACATTGATCACACTGTTGGCTAAAAGTCGAGATTAGAGTACAAATTGAGGAATGGATATGACAATATGAGCAGGTGCGTGTATGGCGCGGAGACTAACACATTTGTTACATGTGTGGCTCAATTAGATCCCATGATCCAACTCTAGGGGCCTCATTGCAAATTGGCCTGTATGTGGCATATGAAGGGCTTGGCAATCGTGAGATATTGTCGTCAGCAAATCATCAGGTCTCAACTAGATTATTATTGACTTGCTGCTGTAACGTGGTGTACAAAGAAAGATACATGCTGAAAGGTGTCAAACAGCTGCTTATTGACCCTCCCGGCTTGCCGATCTGATTAGCCTATCAAACCAACAGAACCAGTGCCGTGCTAATTTGCATACTGCCACCATTTGAACAATGCATGTGGTGTCCCTCTGTATGTAATCTACGCAAATTATCAACCAGGGTCAAAGGGCGCCTACATGAGCAAATCCGAGACATTATTGTCATTGTTGTCTGACGGTATTAAAAAAAAAATCAAGGTGATAGACGAGATACGCCGAGTTATCAAGCCCAAAAAAAAAAAAAAACTACACAGTACATCCGTTGGCGATGATACTTGACGTGGACGAAATCACGTGGTTCTGAAGAGGAATCAAGGGTTTTTTACTTTTATTGAAGTGCAAAAATGATAAGGGATAAACCAATAGATAAGGCTGTTATCACAGCCCTATATTTAGGGTCATACTTTACAGCGGGGCAAAACAAAGATTTGGCAGCTGTGGAAGGATTAAAATTGACGGGCCACCAGGATCACAGCATAAAATTGCTACTTTGGGGTTCATTTACTTGCCTGTTGTGTGTCTAACATGAATTTTGTCGCCCGGTCCCCATCAAATCATCACTAAGAGAAGAAACTTGACTCGAGCAGAGGAAGAATAGGAGAAAAAATTTAAGAAAGACACAAAACTAACTGATTAAACCCGGTGTTGGCTTTTTTTCTTCCTTTTTTTTTATTTTTTATTTTTAAAAAATTTATATATATATATATATATATATATAACCCTCAAAAGTACCTACCTTCCTAATTCTCGGTTAATCTTCTTCAATTCTGCAATGGGCAGGCACTTTCGGGAAGATAACGGAAAAATATTTCATGACAGCCGACGCACACAAGCTGATTGTAATTTGGGGGGGGGGGGGAATAATTCCATGTTTGACTTTCACAATCGTCATCGGCCCGCGAACTTCAGGCAACGGATAATCGAAATTCTAGGCTTTTGGATGCAACGTTCTTTTTTTCTTTTCTTTTTACAAGTACACTTCCAGTTCCTAATGAATTACACCTGAAAGCAAGGTGGAGAGGGTGTGACGAACGGGAGTATCGGGACTTTGAGAATTGAAGAGGCTTTTTTTTTTCTTTTTTTCTTTCTCTTGCTTTCTCTCTCTCTCTTTCTCTTCTTGTTGTTGTCTATTCAAGAGGGGGTGCGAGGCGTTCAACAAAGGAGCACATGGTACCAATTGCTTACTGCTACAAAATACCTGACGGAACAGACTCCAAATGGCAAAGACCTCCGGGAGGTCTTATGAAAAGCCCTGGCGAGGCGAGCATTCATCAAGAAATCATATCGTCAACGCAGCCCCTTCCGTAGTTGCATGGGATTTTTGACAACTACGTAGACAGGTGGTCATCAGGTTCACCGCCGATCTTTGAGAGATCTGGTGTTGGCGCCCGCAGATACTGTTGACTCCTCATTGGCTCGTTTCCAAGACCATAATCTGTGTAATGGGCAAGGATGAAACAAGCTCGACGCCGGAACCTGTTGGCTGCCAGTTTTTCTCTACTTGAACATGTAAAAAAAAAAAAAAAAAAAAAAGAAACACACACAAGGTATTGTTGGATATCCCGCCAGCTTCTCTCCATGATCATAATATCTATCGCCATATAGCCAACCTATTCGGGAGAATAGGGGCCTAGACCCAAGGACAGTCAGGCCATAATTTCTGCCAGGCCTAATCTGGGGGATCATGGCAATGTGTGGAGGATGGGGGGTGTCTAGAGATGATTTTATTTGTGGTCAAAAGTTACCACACCCCTGAGGGGGCGTCCATATTTCGATTTTGGGAATGGCCGGGGAGTCTTTTTTTTTTCGAATGCGGGTGGCCTTTCTGGACTGGGTCGGGCTTTTTGAGATTTCCGTCACCGTGATCTCATATGAGCGGATTGTATCGACATCAGGCCCGTACCAAGGAAAGTTGACAGCCTCTCTTTTTGGGCGGAAGCATCACCAAAGTTTGGTTTTACTCCCAGGTAGGTATGTATAAGCACATTACAATGCCGTTGACAGAATTATACCTTGGAGCTATAGACTTGGAACTAATTATCATTGAGGATTACATACCATTCAGACACACATCTCCTTTCCGTCAACGCCCAACCTACCTAGCTGTTTGTCTCATAGCATATGCGGCCTCCACCCAACACTCCTCGATACGCCCGAATTTGCCATCCAAGTAAAGAAGTATGCCAGTGCACCTATATCCCGTCACCCACCATCCACCACGGATCTCGTGTCTGACAAAAGCACAGGCCCCCTGTCTGCCTCCCCCATTGAAACGAACCCTTGATACGTAACCTCAGCCAAAGATGCTTGCATATATCGGTCACCCACCAACATATTGCGACCCGATGATCCGCTGCCTCCGATTCGTGTGTGTGTGTGCGTATGTGTTGTGCTCCGTCTGGCGTCATCATCCTCCACCTTTTTCATAGCGGTGACACAAACCAAGTAAAACATCCCTAGACTGCACGACAGAAACACCAGCAGCGACAACCCATACGCAGAGACAACACAGATGGAGCGGCAAGCGCTGTGCAAGTATTTGAATGGGTCTAGACACGACATGTGGTGTTACGGCGGGGATGGGGTGTACCAGTTGACTGAGAACGAGAAAGTCTCGCATTCTTTGGAAACCTGTTCGCTGTTGGTTTCCTCTTTTGTCTTGGCTTATACAGTCTGATCTTGCTCATTATTCGACTTGCCTCTTTTTTTTTTTTCTTTTTCTTTTTTTCTTTTTCTTTGGCGTGCTTTGACTGACGACGCTTGGTCTTTGTTTAAGATACTTTTTTTCTCTATACATCCAGCCTTTCCTTACTCCCTCTCTCTTAAGGGATAGTGGCCACTATCTGGCACTGGCTGCTGGCCTGTTTCGTAGTGTTAAATCCTATTTCTGTACTTACGTAATCACCAAGTCTGTGATTTTATGGGATTTCTTGCCGAGCTTATCAAAGATGCACATCGGTACTTAACAAGGCCATATCCAACCAAACCCTTCCCTCTGACCCTGTCCGCTCCAAATGTCTCAACCCTCTCGCTATCACCATATTTTATACTTGCCCCCCGCTAACGCATCCCTTTGCACTGTATCACCCGTTCACAAAATCATATCGGCTACAAGTCCACAAGGTTTTTCTATCTGTACAGCTACGCCCTCACCAAGCTCACTATCACAACGCCCCCTCCCCCTGGAAACCTTGCCAGCAAATATAATCTTAAGTTCAAGGAAGAAAGAAACTAGGAGTTTACGTTTGTCGAGGGCATCTTTTGGGGGAGAGGGGGAGCTTGGATTGGACTTCGGGATATTTTGATGCATAATATCAGCAAAGGGCCTAGACTTTGTTGGCAGTGAGTTGTATTTATTACAGTTTCTCCACTAAAGAGCGTATATACTGTTCATGTTTGTTTCCCTCTTCACCTTCTTCAGCTGCCAATCAACGTTACAAAATATGGCACCCCTTGCTGGTTGCAGCTTTGCCATATGCTATTGTTAGGGTACGGCCAACATTGACAGCGGTACTTGATATATGTATCAACTTGTGCTGATGACAGAAGATCTTGGCAGCCTTGGTGAAAATGTGGCTCATATTTTACAGTCTGGTCCACGTAGAGTCTAGGTATTGTCATATTAAAAGTCAGTAGCACAAATTCCCCGCAGTGTTTCAATGTGGTCTTGCAGAAAGTAATGTCGCAACTACATTAGGGTTAAACGTTGAACAACGGCATAATAAAATCTCTGTGAGAAACAAATGATCAGCAATAAAATTTCCGATAACGGCGCTTAGACAACGTCGTAATAGCGACATCACCCGCTAAACCTCGAGTTAATTTATACTTGCTCTCAGACAGCTGTGAACATGATTGTTAATGCCTCTCCATGTCCCTTGGGCCTAGGTACACCGCCTTCTACCTGGACTTTATTGGGCCTTGATTTTTATTATCATCTCAGAAGCCTGCATATTTAGAGAAGCACCATTCCATCAAAGGCTCCTCCCTCCCTATATTTCTCTCTCTCTCTCTCTCTCTCTCCAAGCATACTGCCAACAAAACTGCCGTATCCGTCGATATGCACGTACCAGACACCCATATATCTCATCATTCTACCCACACCTGATGTATAAAGTACATATATGTATGAGAAAGGGTGACACGCAACTTACTAACTAATAAATCTCCGCGAACCCAAAACAGGACAGCACATACAATATGCATCTCTCCTCCCCCCCACCCCTTCCACAGCCTCTAGAGATCTAGTGTGGGTTTCACAGCCTCGCACTGCACTGTCATGGCTGCAGCGTCTGACAGCTTGGGGTCCCGTCTAGGGCCTGCCGAGTTGATGTGATGGATGCGATGGTGGAGCTAGGGAAGCAACTGGGAGATGAGGGTAGCAAGAGAATAGACTTGGTTTTTTCTTTCTTTTTTCTTTTTTGTAACTTGACTTCATGTTCTCTCACGAAACAAAAAAAAAAAAGAGGAAAAAGTCAACTACAAAGACAAAAAAAAAAGGCCGAAAAAAGGAAGAAATTAACTGCTGGAGTGACTGCCAACTTGCAATTAATAGGGGCTTTCGGAACGCCGGAGTTGGTGGAGGATACGAGCCGATGATGCACGATTGGTGGACAATGTGGAGAGATCATCAAGCACAAGTACAATGTACCTTTATCACAATTCCCCGTCCAAAAAGAAAAGGAAAAAAAAAGAAAAAAAAAGAATAATACAACAGCTTCACCGCCATATGAAGACTAGCAAACAAAGGGCCATATTGTGCACAAACAATACTAATGTCCTGATGTACACCACACTTGCACAATGTAGGTACTTACCTACACCTCTACTGTGTATCGTAGTGCGAGATATACCTGCATAAATACTGCATAAATACTGAATCAATGAGGAGGGGGCGCTTTGCTCCTGGTTTCTTAGCTTGTAGCCATATCGGGAGTGTCATCAGGGCATATTATCGAAGCCGTTCCTTCCAACTATCATGTTGACAACTGTAATGTGGATCCTTACAACGCAAGCACCTTCCTACTGACAGTTCCCTGTGTTGTGGCCAATGCCCACATTCCCATGTACATTAGTTTTTCTCTCTCTTCTCCTTTCTTCTTCTTTCTCTCTCTTTTAATTGATAACCCGTTTTACTGTGAAACTCTGATACCATATTTGTCTGTGATTCGATACATATACAGTGCTATCGTTAATCCACATATCCCTTCATGTCATATTTGCCCCGGTTTATTATTATCATAATTCTATTGGATGACCGATATATGCATACCAGTTTTTCGGCCGGCTCAGTCACATTAGTGGCCTAATCTGTTCATACACGCAGTATTAGCTAACCCTTTTATCCCCGAAATTATACTTATGGTCAATGCATTAATCTAGCCTTGTCCTGTCATTCCATCCATATATCTCTCCGGAATGCGCCAAATCACTTCCCTTCTATCCCTTTCCATAGGGCCTAATGTTCCTGATAACCCAAGAGCCACCTAGGTCGCTCTCTTCATCGTCACAACATCACCCAAGCTGACAGAGCTGAGTTCTGCACATCTCAACGTGGCGGCTCGGGAGAATGCGCGTCGATGTAAACGGTAGTCGTACATTGAAACCTTGCCCTTGTGTCCCTAGTCAACCTGACTGCTTTGCAACATTGTCACCAGCCACAGCAAACAGAATAAAGAGCCCTGGGTCATTTTAGCGTTTTTGCTGACGGGTTGGTCAGCCGGTGAAGGGGTTGTCACAGGCGGAGACTACGATGACAGCGCCAGCGTTGAATCATGACGGCAAAAATTTTTTTTTTTTTTTGGGGGGGGGGAGTGGTGAGGCATTGATACGTAATCTTCTTTCACCTTGATTTCTTTTCTTTGATTGGGTAAGAGAGGAAATCTAGACTCTCATACTCGGAAGTAGATGTGGGTGGTACTTTTATAAAATCAACAATATAGTACCGAGATTACCGCGTACTTTGACATTTCAAGGTAACCGAACACGTTGATTTGAGCTCGTTGATGGCAACTCAAAGTACGGCAGAAGCCGAATATATGTCTCTTTTTGAGATATATTGCCTCCAACCAGTTTAGCCTTGTGTAGCTGAATATACTCCTTCTTCTACTGTCCCTTTTTCATACCTTTCAGACGGCCGTGGTATAATATAAACAACATTCCACCAGTTGAATTCCGATGTTCCCGTTGCCTGTCTCTGCAGTATTAAACAGAATGGGGAAAACAGTACTAATTACACAGAGAGAGACCAATGCTGTATGTAATAATGATATACTGGGGTAGGGAAGTGCTGGGGAATAGGTGAACAGCAGAAGCCACGGCTTGTGGAGTCAGGAAAATATGGTTAAATACTAGGTGGCCGACATTCTGTTATACGGCACATGGTTTTAGGATGGGGAGGGGGCTTCTTGAAGTCAACGTCATGGTCAAGTGGTAGGTTTGGGATATGGGGGTTTATGATGAGAGAGAGAGATAAATATATAAGTATATAAGTGGGGATGAGAGGAGAAGAAGGCGGTCAGTGTATCTCGAGTGGATGGATATCAAGGTTGATATAGGATATTTTCTCAGATACACAGCCCCAAGGAAGCGGATGACTGAACAATAGTGAAGTAGACTTGACACACCCTAATTCTTGATGATGATATGACAAAATCCTTTCGTCATAAAATATCAAGCTTGCCCTTGGAATTTATCCTTGAAGCTCAAAAACAATTTCATAAGGAGTCAAGCCATTTATTCTTTTTTTAATTCTTTTCTTTTCTTTGGTACCCTTGCCACGTGGAGATGATGCCAACCAAGGTATAGGAGCGCTAGTTGTCAGCAAGCAAAGCCAAGCGAGAAGACAAAATATGTCTGTTATGAGGCATGCGGTGAAGTTTGTAGTTTTGATAACGGGACACCATGAGGTTGGAAGAGTTGAGAGAGTTGTGATCTTGGACAGAGAAGGAGTAAGTGGCCAAGAGAGGGCGGGTTAGCTCAAGGGTCTTTTGCTTGGGAATGCAAAAGCAAGTAAATATGGAAACACACAAATGACACTGCGCCGTCCAGTACGGACATGACAAAAACAGTAGCTATTTTGATGACAGCTAGACATATAGGTACTGTACCCAAGTACTCACCTACCAATAAAAATAGATGAGTGCTATTTGCAAAGATGCCGGCCAATTTGCTGTTGAGACTTATATCTGCAAAACCCGGGGGATATATTATAACCTGAAAGGGGGGGGGGCAGGTTTGAACGACAAAGCCAACCAACACAAGGACGTGTGACGAGCTGACAATATGAAATTGAGAAAGGGAAAAACCCTTCGTAACCGCGAGGGCCGAATAAGACAAAAAAAAAAAGAGGCAATAATTTGTGTGTGTGGATTTTATCAAAGACAAAATGGAGGGGTGGATGGAGTGGACAGGAGATGATGGGGTATCGCAATGTGTGAGGCGAGAGCTTTTTTTGGAGGAGGAGGAGGAGGAGGACACATGCAGGCAGAGAGATGTGTTGGTGGGCTGGGGGGGGGGGGGGGGAGGGGGAGACCAAAGATGAATTTTGTCGTTTTGGCAGGTGGTGGAGTGGTGAGGATGGTGAATGAGGTTTGGTCTTTTTGTGGTACAAAAGAGAGGATATAGGTAGGTAGGTAGGTAGGTAGGTAGGTAGGTAGGTAGGTAGGTGGGTAGGTACTTTTGTAGGGAGAACAGCAGCTATGAAAGATGAATAGACTGGCTATGAAAATGATGGGGGATTTTCAAAGGGGAGGGAGGGGGGGTAAGGCAGCAAGACATAACGGCGTTGGCGGTGTTGAGATTTGATGCTGTGCTGTGTATCAAGATATTTGATCTTGGTTATTTGGGCGGATATATCTAGACCACGAGGCTTAACTGTAATGAGGTCGTTTCTAACTCGGTTTTCACCAAGCATGTAGTAGATACTACATAAGGGTAGCCCATCCCTGTGATATATTATTGGTTTGTCTGTTCTTGGCACAGCACACTTGTAATATCAACAGTTGTTGTATATGATACTAATGCCAAGATGCAGAACACCTACTTGCTCTACCCTTTGAACCCCCTTGCCTCCAAAATCAAGTCTAGGCTGGACCCAAGCTGGATCGTCTCTGAATTGTCTTCATATCTTGGCCGAGACGCACCGGCTAGAAACGCAAGTGACGTGCACGGGTCAGACAAGAACGAATGACTTGAAAGCATATCAGTACTTGGGACTTGCGCAAGTGCGCAGAGACGCAACGCGGAGGTTTTATTTTTTAATTTTTTTTATTCTAGAGGCTGAAGGAAGAACAAAACAGAGAAAGGGAACAGGCAGAAAAAAAAAAAGGAGGGCAAAGGGGATTCAGCGGAGGGGGATCGTGAAACTGGAGAGTTATTAGGTTTCGGGGGGTAGGAGACGGGGAATCGGGAGGACAAGAGTCTGGGGTTTGAAGGGTTTGTTGCGGGCGGAGAGAATGTGTTGTGTAAGTTAGCGGGGGGAGAGTGACTCGGGGGAGAGAGTATAGGATCTGATCCGCTATAGTAAAAAAAAAAAAAAAACAGAGCTCTGGAACTACACCACGTTTTGATTTTCTCCTTCTACCCTCTAAAATAGAGCCCTAAACCTATTCAACTAACCTGAATTCCCACTAGTAAGTAAATACTTTTTTCTTTATGACTTCTGTTTTAGACACCAAGTAAGCAAAGGCAAAAGAATGCCTGAAATGATATGATGGGCGTCAGCCAAATATAACACGACTCACACCGCCAGCTGAGCTTTTTTCTTCTTTTTTGAAACAAAAATTTACGGCGTAGGTAGACTCCTATAGTGAATGATGTGATATATAGACTTGTTGGCTGACTGCACAGATAAAAGGTGGCCGAGAGAGCTTGGTACTATTGGGCGGACCATGATTCCTTTTATTTTATTTTATTGGCGAAGCTGGATGGAGTTGGTGACGATAGATAGGTCTAGACTGAGCAGCTGGACAGGTGTGATGTGGCTTTTGTTTGGGCTTGGAGATGTTGGTATTGTGTTTTGTTATTGAGGCTATTGTGAGTTTCCGTTATATTACAGGGCTTTGTTATAGGTTCTTTTGAACAATAATATTAAACTTGCCCCTGTAATGAAATTCGCAGATGCTCTCTTTCTTCGTATATAATACCACACCACTACTTTCTGCTGAGCCCTTTATAATACAGAAACCAAACATCTCTATGCATGAAATGTGTGTGTGTGTGTGTATCGGCTTGTCCAGTTCGGATTGCCAAGTCAAAATACAGAGGGATGGATGGAGGGTCTTCGGGGTGATATGGGCCGATAAAATGGCGAATGGAATGCACTCGAAGCTGGATTTATATATCAATATATCATCCACCCCC
>MKGJ01000144.1:12721-49892 GCA_002018255.1 Bretziella fagacearum | reverse complement strand
GTTTAGGGAGGCAAGCTCCCAGACATACAATCTTTGGTGTCTGGAAGACATGCCATTTTGGTCTACTAAATGGGGCAAGACAGTCATCTCATGAGAAAATTGGCGCTAATATTTGTTCAAAAACTCGAAAAAATGGCTGCACTCTGCTCCTGATGTCGACTGATTTGAGGCTTTTCTGTGCTGATTGGCGAGTTTTCTCTTCACTCGGGATACACGGATAATGGCTCCAAAGAAAATATGTCAAGACCTGATGTATGTAGTGTTTATATATGCCTAAAGATGGTGTACAACTTGAGCAGTCATGGTCGTTTTATAAATGGGCATGTGTGTCTTGGGTAACAAAGATTCCGGGTATGGGATGCGAGTTGGAAACGGGTCGCTCTCTTCTTCCAGTGGCTACCAGGCAAACGAGCAAGTTAGTGGGTTGATGGGTTCAGTAACATTTGCCAATTCTATGATGTCTGGAACTGGACTGAGTATCTGGTAGTGAGGTATATATATATATATATATATAGTTGATGATGTGGTGATAGGATTAGTGGTGTGTTTGGTTTCTTAAAAGAGGCAACGGTCGACGGTCAATGGTGGTTGGAGACTACGGATTGGCTTGATTAGGCGTTGTTTTTTTTTTTTTTGTTGGTGGTACTGGCGTTTTGGATTTTTTTTTGGGGGGGGTGATGATGAACAACATGTCGATGGAGTGAGTTGAATTCGGGCATGGCGTGAGACGTGTGCTCCGAGTCAATGAGTAGGAACGGAATAAAACAATGAGGTGATGTTGTTTATTTACTTTACATGGTATGTGGTAACTTGTTCCATGTTCTACTAATTCTGGTGACGTTATGTCAAGTTGGCGTCAGCTTCGTACGGAGATGCTGTTGGTTATGCTTGTATAATTGGCGGTGTGTATAAAAGTGTAGGTTTTGGAGGGGGGGGTGTGTGTGTTTGGGTACAAGGAGGGTGGTTTGTAATGTTTGGATTATAACTACGTTGTTTTTATTAGTTGGAATGTGTAAAGGAAAGCCATGTGAATCAAGAGTTAATATCAATATAGCTATAATCTGAGTATCAAATTTTCAGATCACTATAATGTTTTTTTCCTTTTTCTTTTTTTTTTCAATATCCTATACTCGGTTGTCGATTACATTTGTCACATTTCCTACCTCGAGAAAAGAGAAAACAACTTAAAATAAATCCATTATAGATACAATGCCCGCATCTCTATATTCTCTCTCGTTTCCTGGAACGACATCCCCCGAAATTCGAACCGCGGACATTCGTGATCGTCCATCTGTACGACTATTAATCAAGCCATTCTATGACGTCTACCAAACTCAACAGGGTCCAACACCATGTCCGAGCACAGGGGGGGGGAAACTACAACGGAAAGGAGGCGAACTGTAAATTGTGGAGGGAACCCTCTTTTTTCTTTCAGTGGGGTTAACTCTGTGTGAAGTTGGATTTTTCATAGGTATCTACAAGTACTAGTCATGATGTTCAAATGGTAGGTTATGGTATAGGGGGATATGTTTCATGTTGGTGAGGATTCTTACCTAAAAGGTAGCTCAAACGGTTGTAATCAAGCACATCACTACTTGAGGGGGGGGGGGGGGGTTGATGGGAGGGATCAGGATGTATGTGGCAAATAAAATTTCCAGAAGCACAAAGCACATGAATGCGAGGGGTGACTTCGACGCTTGAGCACAGAGAGAGAAGAATAAGAGATAACAGCAATGAGGGGAAGAGAGGAGAAAGTGCAGATGAGGTGGCTGGTGTTGACTGATCCCATAGTGTGGGCGTGGCGTGGCCTAGCTTAGCCTTGCTAGTAACTTAGTCAAGGTGTTGTGACTGGGGATGAAGAGGCTGAACATTGGGACGTAAATTGGCCGAGATGAACATTACGAGGTTTTCGTGTCGTCGATTGGTATAATACTTGGTGGTGAATGATGGATGCTTAATAGATGTGCAGAAGGCCTTTGCAGGTGCACCGAGCCTTGGATTGTGCTTCGTATCATTCTCCATGGTTGACTAAAGTTTGATATGATGTGATTGTAGTCTTTTACCATTACTGATAATCGATGATATTATCGATGATTGCCAGCTATGGACTGTTATTTCCGTGTTTACTCTTCTATCCATGTATTACCATTCCAGAGCCATGGACCACAAATTGTCCCTTTGTGTCATTCCTCCCAGCCAATGCCCCCAAAAGTCCCGCCTTTCGAAACAAAACATATTCCCACTACCGCTCCTTTTTTTTTTTTTTTCGCAAGAACTAACATGCGTCCAATCGAACTTACAGGGCCAAACTGCACCCTATCCTGAGACTATCGTTAGTAGGTGCACGAGGATTGATGGAGACTATACGATGGTTGGCGTTGTGGTTCGCTAATGGTGAAACGGGGAGGGAGTGCCTTGGGGCCGCTAATACAGGAACCAGGAGGAGGAGGTGTGGTTGTGGTGTAGTGTGGGTAAGAACGAGTTTGCATTTTCCGGATTTAGTTGGATGAAAAAGAGATTCTTCAAGTTATAGTGTGGTCTGATGTGGCTGCAAGCCTGCGGGTCAGCAGGTTCTGTGGGTGGGTTGGGCTCATTATGAGGATGATGAGAAGGGAGGGAGAGAGGGAGGGAGGGTGCTAAGATTTCTTACGTGGCTTATTTACAATGCATTGCATAAATCTGCAAGGCATAAAAGCATGAGAATAGGATAATTAAAAGCTACCAATAGGCAGATAACATAGTTTTGCATATACAAGTGTCATAATACATCATAGCAAGTCATGATATGATATCAACCTATAGTTAAACTTCTTTCCTCTTTAATGCTTGTGATACCTTCCCAACGTTACTCTTTCCTCCTCTTTATGCCAACCCACTCACTTACTTCCTTTTTCAGCCCCCCCTTCCCTCTTATACTAACCCCCCTTCCTTTTTTTTCTTTTTTTTCTTTCTCCCTCCTTCCCTTTATCAGCCTGCTCATGAACCTTGCAACCACCTTTTTTCACCCCAATTGTCCGTGACTTCCTTTTTTTTAAAAAAAAAAAAAAAGGAGCCAGGGTCCAATTGCCTCTCAGCCAATCATAATCTGTTATTGCTCCTGCCACGAACATGCCGAGGGTCCTTCAAGTTTCACCAACAGTACTCGGTGGGGCCAAAAGCCACGGGCAAAAAAAGAAATATTTTTACGAGATGAAAAGAAAAGAAAGAAAACCCCCCCCCCCCCCCCAATTCCTCCTGCACTCCGAACACTTTCAGAAAGTCTTGACCTTCCTTACCCCATGAAATTGCTGATATCAAGATCTCCTCCCATGGGCCTGTCCTGCTTGTCCAGCCATCGTAGTGCCGCTGTGCTTGCAGGACGACCCACCAAATTCGTTGCTTGATGGATGCAGAGTTGCAAGTTAGCTGCGCGTCAAGGTATGCAGGGCGATTAGAGACATCCCCGCAGCGCGTGCATATTCAGAGGAGCAATATAACCAGATATTACAGAACACCAACATCAGTGACGGACAAGAGTTAGTTTGGTGGCAAAAAAAAAAAAGTTCTGCTTGTAGTACAAGACTAACGACGACAAGTTATGGTTGACTACATATCCTTTTGGTTGTCACATGTATCACATTGTCTCGTGAGCCGGTGTTCTGTCGCAGATGACTGCTTCATATGTTGTTTCAGCAGCCCAGAAGGGAATGGCTCGTCATGGGGGCAGGACAAATAGAAAGTTAGTTCTTTCATCGCTGCAAATTCTTTATATTTTGGCCTGGCTAAGAAGCCCCCAACAAAGAGTCAGTGGTGTCAATCGAATTCCTCTGAAAATCTATCTTGTTGTTTACTTGAATACCCCATCGTCCATCGGGGCTGATGGTGGTTATGGCTAAGAAAGAAAGAGTATGGTAGGGTCATTCGATTGATGGCAGAGGGAGGGAATGAAGCCAAGCACTAGGGTTCAAGCGTGCCAGATGGGGGGGGGGGGGCATTGCCTTTTATGGCGTAGTCGGGGGAGCGGGAAGGTAGTTGACAAGTTTAGTGTAGAGCAATAACCATATTTTTTTGTTTAGTTTTTTTTTATAAGTAAGTCTGTGGTTGGATCAACACGACAGACACGCTTGAAGAAGTCAAGCTCAAGGTCATCCGGGGTTGTTTTCTCTTTCTCGTCTCAACTGTTATTGTTATTGTTATTGTTCTTAAATTTTTTTTTCTACTTTTTTGTTGCTTTTGTCTATTGCAATTTTGTGATATTTTTGCAGAAAAAGAATGAATATTTTTCCCCCATACAACATGACTTGATTGACTGACTAGTCCTGTGCTTTCCTTTTCTAGGAATCCCTTGTTATTGAAGTTTTACGTATGTTCTTGCCCCGTTACTACCCCGTACTTCCCGTACTTCGTAACTACTTGCATTCCTGCCTTGTCAGTCCGTGCTTTCCTTTTTCCTTTCTTTTTTCCTTTTTTTCTTTTGCTCTTCCTTGCTTCCTTGCTTCCTTCCTTCTGTTCACTTTTCTTCACAAAGCATTATTTAATTTTGGGGCAAGGTTTGTTTGAGTTTCGTAAATACTCTCCGCCCTCCTTTTTTCTCGGTCGCCTAGCGTTTTTATTCTTTTCTTTCTCTTCTCGACAATCACTTGATTTTTAACTTTTGTTCTTCATTGCACTTTTTTTTTTGGCAACTCACTCGTACCATCTTCTGTACCATCTTTTGTATTTTATCATTTCTCTCCATCTACTCGCATACGCACGCCCTCGCCCCAAATAACCTGCTGTTATTCCAATCTTGGCCTGTATTTTCGCCTGTCTTCTCTCACTGCGTTGTTGCGTCATATTACCGCTATATACATTACCGATAACCCTCGCCTCCTACTACACGCCCGATTACTTACTGCACCGACTTCGTGTGTTTGGTTTACCCGGAGACTTTCGCCCGTTCAACATTGCCCTCGCCTGTCGATTTGGTACTTTTGCAGGCGTCCTTTATTTATTTTCTCTTCTCTTCTGGTGCCCATTCATCGACTTTTGAATACCATAAAGACAAAATACAAAAAGAGTATTCGGTCCCTCCGCCCCCTCCAATCTTGCCAACCAAGCGCCCAGCCATTCCGCGTTCTTCTTCCTGTTGTCACTTGACGCTCTCATTCGCCTATTACCTACACCAAATCCTAAATCACCATTAGCGAGCAGCTCGAGCCCATCTCACTTTATTTCTGAAGAGTGAGATAATTACGGGCTCTTCCACGGTCTTATTTCAAGTACCCTCGTACTCCCAATAAAAGGCAAACATTCGTGATTACAACTCTCTCGACTCCGGCCGGAGTCGAGCTTCATCCTTCGCCGTGGAGACACGACTAGAAACCCACCGGGACTTGCTCGGTGGCGACGACTTTCACCAGTACGGCCACTTTTCGAATCAACCTGAAAGCCCGGCTCAGAGCACCACCAGCCGCTCGTTCCCTGCTGTGAAGACCACCAAGTCCAATCCTTTCGACTCAAAGAGAAACTCAATGGCTGCTCCTTATTCCGACCGTGATGCCGACATGGATTCCGCGGCTGACCCTGCTTCCCGCCGCGATGCCGCCAAGAAAGCCCGCACCAATGTCATGAGCTTGCAATTCGCCAACTCATGGTGGCCGCGGTTCTTTTTCGGCATAGTCGTACTTCAGGCCATTCTGTGCCTCGGTTTTGAATCGTGAGTATATTTATGGGAGAGCGAGAGCCAGCCAAGCTAACCAGTCGTCTGCCCCTATGGGGATCACCTTGCTTCATATACACTAACACATCACCTAGATATATTTTCTACAGATTCCAAGACAGCATTGGCGACAATGTCGGCCAAAACAACGGCGCTGTTGTTCAAAGAAAAACGATCCCGACTTTCCTTGCCCTTTTCATCTTTGGTTTCCTTTACGAGCTGGTTCTAGTTTGGGATGCCCTGAGCCTCAAGAATACCATTCAAATCATTGGTCTTTGCTTTGCAAACCTGGCCATGATGGTCTATACCTCCATTCAGGTCGATCAGATTCACGACTCCCTAAACGTTTTATCCGGCTCTCTGACTCCACTGCAAATCGAAATTTATGGCAACGAGACTCTAAAGGGCACCGACGCGAGCAGCCAGTTTCCCAACGTCCTAAAGAACAACCTATCTGCTGAACACTACTGGCCTGATATCTCTGGTTTTTTGATTGCAATTCCCTGTGTTTGTGCCATTGTTTCTGCGTGCATGATCTTCTCTGCGTGGAAGCTTTACCAAGAGTTTGCTTGGGATATCCTCAAGTACATTGGTGCCGATTACCGTATGAAGAAGCGATTTCTTCACTACCAGGTCAGCCCATTCTATAATCCCTCAACAGTTTATCTTTTTTTTTTTTTTTTTTTTTTAAAAAAAAAAAAAAAAATCGATGTCTTTACTAACGCCACGATAGATTTATATCGCCCTCTTAAAGTTTGATTTCTTTTTCTTCCTCGGCTTCATGATTCAGTTCCTAGTTGTTGTTACCAATGACCGTTCCGATCCCGAGTTTGGCCTTACGATCGCTGTCGTCCCGATTACTGTCTGCATTCTTCTATCTGCTGCCGTCTGCACCCGTCGCGAGATCAAGTCTGGCATGATCATTGTCATGGTCTTCTACCTCGGTGCCCTCAGCTACTTCATCTTCAAGCTTGTTCGCATCTACGAGCACTCTTACCGCAAGCAATACTTCCCCGTGAAGAAGTCACTGACTGCTTTCGCTGTCATCACCATTGCGCTGATTCTGCTTACCATCACCAACGCCTTTATCTGCATGCAAAACTTTGGCAAGGGCCTCAAGCCTCATCTTCTCAGCCCGCGGACTGACCCCGAAAAGGCGGACAACAACTCTATCAGCATGGTTGATGTTAAGCCCATGGCAGCTAACCGCATGACCATTGACTAGGTAAACACCTTATTAATAATCTTGTGGGTGGATATATATGTTCCTTGATGGAACCATCATTTTTCAGATCAACATGTGTGTTTGGCTCATTGATCAATGACCTTCATCCTTTATATGAACCTCTCTTAAAATATACACCGCTACGTTACACCCTCATGTCGAGGAGAGGTTGGTTGAGCATTCTTCCGGATTCAAGGACATCTCAACCTGGTCTCCCTCAACCTCTCCCCCCCCATATCCATACATCTGCTATTTCCTCGGAACAGCTTGATCAAGATCTATGTGCCGTTTTTTTCTTCTTTTTTTTTTTTCCTCTCTTTTTTTTCTTTTTTTCTTTTTAAAGACTATTGCTATTTACTTCTGTCACCTCATGCTAGGCTTTTTGATTTGTTATGTTTTGTTGTTGTTTCTTCCTTTCATTTGTTTTCTGGCGCAATTATTAAATACGGTGCTTTATACCCCTTTACCCAATTTACCACTTGATTTTGATTGAATTGTCCATTGTTGTTTTCCTATGAGTGACTGGAATAATGGCATCATGATAAAGGGATGTGTTGATCAGTGTTGTTTCTTCCCTTTTGTTTTTTCTTTTTCTTTTTTCTTTTCTTTCATGTATGAGTAAAGTTGGTGTATATGATTTGAGCATCTACAGTATGTTATTGGGATAAATAAGCATGGAACTGTCAAATATTGAAGCTGATAGTTGAATCCTAATCATATCAAGGCTACTTAGTCCTCGGCGTCATCATGCAGGTGTAACATATTCACCATGGGATCCCACGTTCAAGTGCCTTCTTATTATATTGACCAAGTACTGGTTGTCTTGTCTAAAAAAAAAAAAGTAAAATAAACGAAACACTGGGATACGACATGACCTAGACGCCTGACAAAAAAATTGAAACAAAAGTGAACTACTGGTATAAAGAAACCGTCCTAAAAGGCAATCTCCTGGATATCTTCTGCCCCAGTATCAAGAGGACAATAAGGACATTTGAAGCGATTATGACGTCCACGTAACCGTTCAACTGCCATACGACAGATAACGTGACCACAGGGAAGGAGACAAGGTGGATTTGAACCAGTTGTCTGCTCTTTCATAACAGGACAGACAAAGATTGGGTGGAAGACCATGGAGGGTGGAAGAGGAGTTTCAAAAGGTAGCTCGTTGGACGATGACCATTCCGTCTTTTCATTGCGCAGAATTTTTTCAAACTTTAGGACTTGAGGAAGGGATATGGCGCCAGCGGCTGCGGCCATGTACAGTGGAGACTCGGAGGAAAGACCGAGAAGTGAACAAAACTCTCGTGTAAAGGCGGCAGTGATATTGGTGAATCCGCTCTTGATATCAAAATGTGAGTTGTATGGGGAGTCGGCAATGTTGGAAAGATAGACTACAGTGGCGCCAAGTTTGTGAATGGCGCTGGCGTGTCTACTAGAAAAGGCCGGGAAGACCTTGCGACCATAAGATATAGCTCCAAGAATACCATTGTTTGCATCATCTGGAAGTCCATTATGGGATGGACCTTTACATAGCCAAACAAACTTGAGTTTTACGAGATCAAACATGAAGTTACTCTGTCGTTGATCAAGGAGAGCCTTTTGTCTCATAGCCCAATCCATGGCCGGATCCAAATTGTGCTTCTTGATCTCAGTCAAGATCTGATACATTTCTCGGAAATGCTCTTGCAGTTGACTAGGCTCCATACTAGGGAGCACAGCTGAAGGGACAGTTACAAAGGTGGTGGCGGACGTGGAGTCTTCTTCTAAGAACTGACTAGCAACTGGGAATTGACCTTCTCTGAGTAAATGCATAGTGATTGCTCGGTTGACCAGATCCGGTCGGTTGGGCAGAGGTTCAAGCGTAGAGGGTATCGATTTCATAGGGAAATACTGGTTGTCATGTGTTAATATAGATGGCGATTCATCACCACAAAGAACTCAAATCATGAGCTCACTTACCTTGTCAAGGGCCTTGCCAAATGTCTTTTGCGCCTTCGATACTTTGACCAAAGATTTATTCATTGAACTAAAGGTCTCTTTAATTGGGTTTTGAAGCTTGGCAAGTTCAAGTCCACCAGATTCTGGATCTTTTATAAGTTAGCAACAGGCCGTCAGCGATGCATTAGTGCATTAGACATACTAGCAATGGCAGAGTCACGGGCTTGTGTGAGGATTGCTAACAGCTTATCAAGATCGTTGATAGTTTCTGACAAAGAGGCTGCTTTCAGATCTGCAGCATCCTTGGCCAACAGAGTGGCCGGTGACGGCTCACTCGTTGACATAATGGTGGACTTTGGGCGTTTGATGCAAAAACGTTGGGTGTGGTTGGTTTGAGAGGGGAGCCGGAATCTGTATCGCAGGATATAGAAGCATACGATAAGCAATAAGAAATAAAACACGCTTAGAGTTGACTGGATAATGATGTAAAGTGATGGCCCATTAAAAAAATAGGCAATGAGTAGGATGACTTTCTGTATCGTGTGAATGGCGTGAGTATCGATGGTCAATTATCGGCAATGTCGACTCGGCTACGTTATTCGGCTCCTCAACTATTCACACAGTCAATAAGTACAATCATCGCACTGTTACAGCATACAAACATATAGCCATAAGACAGTTCTGAATAAATAACATACTGGGCCCCTAATCTTATCAGCTATTCTTGCACGTGATCCATGCTCATTCCTAAATACGTCACTTGAGCTTTTTGGAGATTACTGCGCATCACCATTTCAGTTGTCCTTTTCCAGTGCGCTGCGGGTAGCAAAGGGCTTCGAAGCCCGTCTATGCCGCCATTAAAACATTCAAGATTTCTATTTCTTTTTTGATCGCGAACAATTCCTAACTTTGTACTTGTCAACCTTTGTTTGAACCACAAGTTTCCTTCAGCGCTAGAGGAGCGGGATCTTGGCTAGCTAGCTCCGCTGCGACAGGAGCGCATTAATTCGATGGCGTTAGCCTTCACAGGGATTCCATCTGGGAAACCCGAGGCCTTCCCTCATCCTCGAAATTTGGTTCCTGGTAATCATAATCAGGGACCATCACATCACCATAGCTACGGCCTTCACCATCATTCGCATGCTTCATCTACGCGACAATCACTAGAGGAATCTCGAGAGATGGCTGCTCGCGCATCAGAAGTCGTCACATATCCGACAAAGAAACTTGTGATACCAGATCCAGTTGCGTTGAAGTAAGCTAGACAAGTATTACACATTATGCGCAAATGCTAATAATCATTTGCTTCCTTCATAGGTACCTCAGCGAAGACCCCTATGTCCAGATACTCGAATCGCGCACAACTCTCGAAGGCTACGAACTATACCTTGTCGAACAATGGGCCTGCTCTCGACAATCGCCATCCACGGTGATCGCATCATACACTGGTGACAGCAAAAGCACCATTGTGGTTGGTGTCATCACAGTACCTGAAGATGAAACTATATGGTCTTTGCGCTTGAAGATGTTTCTCCAGGCCATCCAGCAATTCCACGCACGACCTCGAGAGACTCCACTTGGCAGCCTTATCACAACAAACCTTAGCAGTTTCCCCTCGGCTTTGACGGCAATTCTTGTACCCGGAGGCGACGTTCGCAAATATCAAAAGATATTCTACGTCAATGAGAACTTGAAGCGCATGGGGTGTTCTGGTCGCGCCGGCTTGACCTTGAATGACCCTACACCGGCGACTCAGGCCAAGTTTTATTCAATGTACCGAGTTCATGAGCGGATCAACTTTTCCGAGGCAGTCATGGAGATTGTTCGTCTGTGCCAACTGGCGCTGGTCACCTTTGGTCAACTTGGTTATGTCTACATTGATGGATTACTATGCGATGTCACCGAAAACTCAATCAGCAATTGGTGGACTGATATTGGCGTTGAGTACTACAATATCGAGCCGTCAGATGGAATTATAGGTCCTACAACTCTCACAGCTCTTCTCGGTACACTCATGGGCGCCAGGAATCGTCTCAATTCATACGGTGCCCCTGTTCCAAAGGACGCATTCGAGATTGAAGCCATTGCGCGTGGTATCTCACAGTTCCAAAAATATCAAAAGATGAAGCGTACGGGGATCCTTGATCGAGAAACCCTCTTTCGCCTACGAAGGGCCACTGCCAAGGCCGCCGCCAACGAAGGATGGGCCGTCCAACGAGCTGTCAAGTCGACCGTGGCCGAGATTGGAGGAAAACGCGGTGAACTTGTCATGGGTATGGTTGGAGGTCGTGATAAAGGAGGAATCAGCGAAATCGAGACTTTGGAGTTGGAAAAGTTTATTGCCTTTGTCTACGGAGAGTTGCCCAAATGGCTTTGGCATGGGAAACCCCGGAGATCTGCTGTTGAAAGCAGCCATGAGAAGCATGCTGAAATTGGCAGTGCGCAAATGGCGGCTCAGGAGCAACAGCAGCTAATGACTCTGTCCTCAAATCAACGAGTAGGCACTATAACTACTAGTGAGGACGGCAGCGATTTTAACACGACCAAAGAAGACCTGAATATAGTTTCTTTGCAAACTGTTACAGGCGGCCCCTTTTCTCCTGCGTCATTACAGCCAGAAAGTCCCGGTGAGAAAGGGGAAAAGAAGACTCGCTTCAAGTCAGTTACCGGGCGCATGAATGATGCGCGCTCAGGCTTTGGTCGTATCAAGGACGTTGTTGGAGGTGGACGAAAGGTTGCCAAAGTTGGCCGGGAGGAGTTTATGGATCCCATGACTAGCCCTCCTGCGATGACTACGCCTCTAGGCTTCAGCGGCCCCACCCGGGCTTTCACATGGAATAAAACTCCCGAGTCATATCTCGCAAATCTCAAGCGTGATAAGGCAGTTGATCCTCGTGTTGTCCCTGTGCCTCTAGCACCTACTCTCGAAACCTCTTCCAGAAAGCCTTTAAATAATGCTCGCTCTGAGAGTGTCATTGATGAAAACGAGCATCTCAAATCACCTTCAGCGGCGACATCTGTGACAGGTGGACCTGCGATTCATAATCAATGGCTAGCAGAAGATGAAGCCGTTACTTCCAGGACACGCAAATTCCATCGCCGACATAGTGTTCACGTGACACATGAACGACCTCTTCGAAATGAAGCCCATTGGCCACGTCGTTCTTCATTCTCGTTGGCAGCTGATGCAGTACTAAGATGGGAAGAAATCGCACCAATGTTTGACTTTTTGCCATCGTCCTCTCAAACTGGATGCTTGTTGGAGTTGGCGCGCGTGTTTTGCCGTGACGTTTCCAATATAAAGGCAGATTTGGAACCATGGGCAGAAGAGAAGTTTAACATCCTCGGGGCTGTACATGAGCGCTTTGTGTTGGAGGAGCAAGAAATTCGTACTCTGCGTGAGCAAGTAGCAGAAGATCATGCAAATATAGTGCTTTCATCCAAGGAAATCATGGCCAAAGAACGTGGCGACTTGACAGGAGCCCTCAAAGAAGTCGAGACATTACTTGCGCGGTTGGATTACGAAATTGAGGGATTAGAAGACAAGGTGATTGATGTCGAAGAAGGTGTGCAGGTGTTTGAGCGTCAAGTAAGCAGGTTGGAAGATCGAGCGGATGAGTTGCGGATACAGCTCGAAACAGAGAGTTGGATGCACTGGCTGGTGCGTTCATTGACGGGAATCGGCACAGGGCCGAATATATTGCAGGAGCCGAAGAAGAAGAAATAGTAGAGTGCGCGGGATCTAGCTCTATATGGGCATATTCATATATCTGTTATTTTTTTTGTTTGACATAGCGACCGGCGTTATCTTTGGATACCATGGATACCTTAAAGTTTGATTTATCAACTTCCTTCGTTTATCAGAGATTCTTATGTTTTAGAGTGTTTTAATTCAAAACGACTTGTCTTATTCATATGCAAGATATCATCGTTGGGTGTCTAATGTTACAGTGGGCAGACCACAGCCCAGATTTAGCGGGCCCATGCATTTAAGCACTGTCCTATCGATCCAACGGCAGTAGCTGTGTATTGATTCATTGTTGGTATCGTGGTCGAGTCGACCTGAGGTGGGGTATATGTAGGAGGAAGCTAGACGGGAGTCCAAGTCGGAGCTTCAGGTAGCTTTGGATGGGTGGGAGATCGGTGATTTGTTATTGCTGGTGGTTGCTTTACATTCGTGGGATGCCACCAGCAGTGGCCTGAGCTTGTTTCTGTTGCATGGTCTCGGAAGCTTTCATGTAAGTCTCGAAGAACTTGGCGACACAGCGATCGAGGCAGGTGGACTCGGACTTGGCCAGAGAGTCCTCACGGAACTCTTGGTCGAGGCACTTGGCCTGGCAGGTGCGGGTGACTCTATAGAGAAACAATAGTTAATAGCATACTCTGGAAATGACGCAGAGGCTTTTGAAGCTCGTAGATCAAGCAGGCGCATACCTTTCCAGAATATTGATGTGCAGACGGAACTCCGATTCCACCATGGCAATCTTCTCAGCCGATGAGGGCTGGCGCTGACCGAAACCGAACAAGGACATTTTGGCGGTAGTGATTGGATGTCTTTTTTTGAAGGCGATAAAAAAAGAAAAAGGAAACCCGGAAATTGTCGTGGTGAAACCGTGAACTTAATGGTGAGGCCGAGAGGTCTGTTGCAAGGCTCCGGTCGCTGATGTGGGCACCCAGCCGATGATGTCGTTTGGCGGGAAACTTTTTTTTCTGTACAGGGTCACGTGATGGTCCACTATAGTTGGGCAGGATTGCAGACAGACAAAAACGGGTGCGTGAAAAATATGCAAGCACTTAAGAGGAGATATAAGGGACTTAGCTAAATATGTATCTTTATTTTTGACTTATGCTTCACACACAATAATTCATTGTGCAATTGGTTTTGTGTCTCAGAATCCGGAGCACTTTCCGTGTGGAATATCAAAGAGCCCGATAGAAAAGTGGAACAAACTCCGGGAAACCGAATTTCCCAAGTGCCGGAATTGTCCCGGAATTGTCCCATGCACGGGCCACTTACCTGAAAAAGAAGTAGACCCCTGTCGTTTGACCAATTAGAAGTTAGAACTGTGTAGAAGGACCTAGAATTCGTGATGCAGGGCTCTACTCTGTGACAACAAGAAATAGCATCTGGTTCATATCGAAAGCTCGAGAAGATAAATAGAAGGCTCGTTTGCCTCTACTATCCTCCAAGTGGCACTTTGATTTCTTCCTCCTCATTTTTTCTCCTTTTGTTCATAACTTCAATTTTCTTTCCAACTGACAATTTTTTGCTACAGAGTAATAGGCAATAATTTTTTTCAGCGTACCCCACGATACCACTTCCTTGACGCCCGCGTTTTGCATTTGCATTTTCCTCCTGTTTATTCTTTTGTTTTCTTTTTTTTTGATACCATAAAATTTTCGTACCACATAATCACCATGTCTACCGCTGACGAGCTCAAGGCTCTGGGAAACAAGGCTATCGCGGCTAAGAACTTCGATGAGGCTATGTGAGTCTTCAACCCCTCGTTTTCGCTGTCAAGTTCGCTTGTTATGGAGGGGCAACTAGGTCCGGGGGACGTCACGTCACGACTTGCGCTTAATGAACCATCACTAACCCATCTTCTTCTTTTAGTGACAAGTTTACCCAGGCCATTGCTATCGACCCCTCGAACCATATTCTCTACTCTAACAGATCTGCTGCTTACGCCTCCAAGAAGGAGTGGCAGAACGCTCTGAATGATGCCAACAAAACCACCGAACTGAAGCCTGATTGGGGTAAGGGCTGGGGTCGCAAGGGTGCCGCTCTTCACGGCCAGGGTGACCTGACTGCTGCTGCCGAGGCCTACAAGGAGGGTCTCAAGGTCGATCCTAACAATGCCCAGCTGAAGAGCGGCCTTGATTCCGCCGAGAAGGCGATTGAGTCTGAGGCTGGCATGCCTAACTTTGGCCAGATGTTCAAAGACCCTGGTTTGATTGCCAAGCTAGCATCCAACCCCAAGACCGCCTCTTACCTTGCCGATACCGAATTCATGACCAAGATCCAGAGAATGCAGAACGATCCCAAGGGCAGCACTGACTTGTTCTCCGACCCCCGTATGATTGAGGTTCTTGGCGTCGCCATGGGCGTCAACTTGGATGTCCGCGATAGCGCCCCCGCAGGTGCTCAGCCCGTCTCTGCCCAGGAATTCACCTCCTCTCACTCTCCCGCCGCCGCCCCTAAGCCCGCCCCCAAGGCTCCCACTCCCGAGCCCGAACCGGAAGAGCTAGATGAGGAGGCTTTGGAGAAGAAGAAGGCCAAGGAGGAGGCTGACAAGGAAAAGGCTCTCGGCACCGAGAACTACAAGAAGCGCAACTTCGATGTTGCTATCGCCCACTACACCAAGGCTTGGGAGTTGTTCCAGGATATCACTTACCTGAACAACCTGGGTGCCGCCAACTTTGAGAAGGGCGACTACCAGGCTTGCGTTGATGCTTGCAGCAAGGCCGTTGAGGAAGGTCGCCAGATGTTTGCCGACTTCAAAATGATTGCCAAGTCCTATGCCCGTATCGGTCTCGCCTATGAGAAGATGGGCAAGACCCAGGAGGCTATTGACAACTACAAGAATTCTCTCATGGAGCATCGCACCCCTGATACTGTCAACAAGCTCCGTGCTGCCGAGAAGAAGCTGATCGAAGATGCCCGCCTGGCCTACATTGACCCCGAAAAGGCCGAGGAGGCCCGTGTTCTGGGCAACACCAAGTTCAAGGAGTCTGATTGGCCCGGCGCCGTGGCTGCTTATAGCGAGATGATTAAGCGTGCCCCCGAGGATCCCCGTGGTTACAGCAACCGTGCCGCAGCCTTCTCCAAGTTGCTGGAGCTCCCGAGTGCCATTGAGGACTGCAATACTGCTATCAAGAAGGACCCCAAATTTATTCGCGCCTACATCCGCAAGGCCCAGGCCTTTTACACCATGCGCGAGTACTCGAAGTGCGTTGACGCTTGCGATGAGGCGGCCGCTGTTGATGCCGAGCACCATGCCAACGCTAATGCTCGGGAGATTGAGGGTCAGGCCGACAAGGCGTACCGTGCCATGTACTCGGCGCGCGAGGGTGAGACTGAGGCCCAAACTCGTGAGCGTATCATGAAGGACCCTGAAATCATGGGCATCATGCAAGACCCCGTCATGAATGTGCTGCTCCAGCAAGCGCAGTCTGACCCTGCTTCACTGCAGGAGCACATGCGTAATCCTGCCATTCGCACCAAGATCCAGAAGCTGGTTGCTGCTGGTGTTATTCGCATGGGCCGGTAAACAGAAATGAGAGCGAGGGGAGGATTTGGAATATGAAGAGGTGTTTGCCGGGATTTGATCCATAGGAACTCAAGGTATTTAGTTAGATATATGGAGTCTTGGGAGGTTAATAATAACCGGGACTCTGGTCATGAGTCCATGATGACGATAATGAAAAAAAAATTGTTTATTTGCAAGTTGTTTGTGCTACATACACATGGTGAACATGTTGAAAGTTTTTACTATGTAAATTTATCGGGAAATCGGTCGAGTAAAGCCGTATAAAGTCTGAACTGACTTGAGTCTGGCACATACGACCATATCTTGTAGAAATCACGGGATCCCGTCCGCTCTCCCATAGTTAAGCTACAAAGCGCTGGACTAGTACTGTGGTGGGTGACCACATAGGAATCCCTAGTGTTGTATGTCTTTTACTTTGTTTTTTGTTATTCATGATGTGGTATTCTGATTCTATGTCTATAGATCTTTTTTTGACGGAACTTGATACTTCATCCCATCAGTCACATTCATGATCTTGCTTTGCCACCAATCATATGGGAATGAGATCCGGCCATACCATGGACTCTTGTCTCCACTCATTGGCACCCGATCCCGAGACTCGACGACATACGTTGAACCCGAAACCATGACTGGTCGTCGATACATAGTCGCGCGTTCAGGTCCCACCTCCGGCATTGCACTCGTCGCCCCAATCTGATCCATGTGTTGGGCAACTCTAACAACATTCTGCGCCATCTTATCAATGCCAGTAGTCCACGTCAACGCCGTATATCCCATCATCATCCCCATATTTGGCACTCCTTCCAACATGCAGCCCCGCCAAGCAAACCGGTCCTTCCAAACCACCGGTTTACCGTGGACAGTTGGGACTACGCCGTTGAACAATTGACAATACAAACCAGTAGCGGTGACAATCAAATCTGCGTTGATGAATGTCCCGTCTTCCATCTCGATGCCAGTTTTAGTGACTGTGCGAATACGTCCCGTGACGATAGTTGCATTGTCTTGGGCGAGTGCTTTGAAATAGTCGCCGTTAGGTGTCATGCAGGTGCGTTGCGTGACGGGCTGATGACGCGGAGTAAAGTGCTTTTCGCCGGGAAAGGCGTCACCCATCTGTTCTCGGGCTTGGTTCAGAAGGAACTTTTTGGCCTTCTCGGGGGCGTTCAAGCAGAATAGGCGGAATGCGTTTTCGACAAATACGGCGCGGGCCCAGCAGGCCTGTGAAGCCCAAGTTTTTGGGAGCCATTTTCTGGCCCAGAGGTTGAAGCCGATATTAACTTTGATATCGAGGATATAGGAAGGGCTCCGTTGGACGAGTGTTATATGTCCCGCAGTTTTGGCTAACTCGGGCAGTAACGTTACCGCTGTAGCTCCAGATCCTACGAGCGCAATTTTGCGCCCAGTCGTATCTAGGCTTTTAGGCCACCATTGAGGGTGTACGACCGTACCACCAAAGTCGTCGATACCTGGAATCTTGGCATCCAGTGCCTGGGTATAGCTGTAGTAGCCCGCCGTCAACAGCATGAATTTTGTGTGAACTTGTGACCGTGTCGGAGGACCCAGTGGCCGGTGCTCGTCGCCATTCTCAAAGGCGGTCACTTCCACATCCACATCCCATGTCTGAATCTCCGAGTTCCAATTCGCGCCAACCACTTTATGGCCAAACCGCACATGCGATAGTAGCCCACTCGTTTCCGCGGCATCTTGAATATAGGCTGCGATTCTATCACCGCTCACAACAGCCTCCGATTCCGTCCACGGGTGCCACGGGAAGCCATATGCAAGCATGCTTGAGTCGCAGCGTAATCCA
The DNA here is from genome assembly GCA_002018255.1 of Bretziella fagacearum. NCBI lineage: Eukaryota > Fungi > Ascomycota > Sordariomycetes > Microascales > Ceratocystidaceae > Bretziella > Bretziella fagacearum. The sequence goes on along the minus strand of MKGJ01000144.1, from coordinate 31,968 downwards.
GGATACTTGAAAAAAGTCCATGTGCCGCCAATAATGGGACGTGCTTCAAAGATGACTATTTCCTTGTTGGGGAAAGCTTCGCGGAAACGGTATGCAGTGTTGAGACCGGTAATACCGCAGCCGATGACGAGACTGTCGATGTCCTCGACAGGCCCATCGGGTACCTGCGGCGGAGGAACCATGTTGCAGAAAGAGGCAGAAGAATACTGGAAACAAGAGAAAAATAAGGCTGAAAGAAGCCAATAAGAATCGGATGAAGACAAGGGGATATACATATATATGTGTGTGTGTTTGACTTTGCAATTATCCTATACGCGACCCCAGAACAGTTGATATTGAGTGGTGGTAGTAGTACTTGAGATGTGTGGCTGTCAGTTAAAAGACATATAAGTACACGGCATGTTCTGTGAGTAATGACAGTGTGCGTAGCTCCTAGTTTATCAACGGAGCCCTGGTTGCGTTGTCAGCCCCTTATAAGCAGGCGGCGCATCTCAGCTGCACAGTCGACGAGTGATTTAAGCCACAGACAGCACAAGTGCGCCCTTTCCTCATTCGTTAGAACACATGTTTCTGCTGTTTTCGTAATGAAGCTGCGATTTATTGGTCACCCAATCTCTGTACGTATGCAGTTTGCCTGAGCAGATCTGGTCTTGTGCCCACGAGGAACCGAGGATAGGTCGTGAAATTGACATTTCAAATGAGTCAGCGGTCTAGATGAAGCTGTGATTGACTGGATGCATACTCTTGCATTCATTTCTTAGGAACAAACGAGGCATAGTGGCCTAAAGATTAGGCAGCTCAGGCAAAAAAAATTCGTATAGTTCGTATATTCTGACATATTCCCAAAACCTTTTTCGGAAATGCAACATTGAGACTTTTATATATTTGTAAGTGGTGATTGTGAAGTTACACAAACTTATAAAAGAATGTCAGAATCGGGCAAGAACCACCACGTGGAAGTTCTCTTTCCTTTTCGGGTTGTTCCCAGACCTCGGGTCACTTCCTTGTTGGCAGTCGAGTTGTGACGTCCCTCCACAGTTACATAATCACTTATGCGCATGGGCAAACCCTTATTTTGTTCTTTGCCTTTTGTAATTTGCTTTTGTGTCTCTGATTATGTTTCAATGCCCGTAAATGTGAGGGAGGGGAAGTGTGTGCGTCGAGGATCCGCAGTGTTGGTATAAAGTAGGCCTCATTTTTAGGCTGCTATCTATTTTTGTAAACTCTGTGGCAACAGGGCTGAAAATCAATGTGGAATTTGAAGAAATGATCGCTTGATCGATGCAGGAGCCGCAATCCCCCGCTCGGACGGAGATCATCACGTCATCCTGATCGAAGGGACCCGCAGCTCTAAGTGCACGTCAGTTTCTATAAAAAAAAAAGATTTAATTGCTTTGGAATTTCTGCATTGCGTGATATTGACAGACGTGGAATAAAATCCTCCCGTCCAAGTACATACGTGAGTGTTTCGATCTGATAAAAGAGCACTATTCAATGGTTTAATTGATCGAGGTTAGTCTGTGTTGCTTGTCTTATGATAAATGTGGAGTAACCCCCACGGTTTTTGGTAACTTGAGATGTTGACTAAAGTATTTTCCGCGTAAGGAAATTGATCAACTGATGAGAGCGTAGGTGGCAAAGTTTTAAAAATTCTGGAGATTTTCAGTTTGCATATCTTGGCTCTGGGGTCTAAAGTTCTGGATTAGGTGTTGGCTTTGTTAGCCTATCCAAGGTTCTGTTGAAGACTAGTCAATTTCATTGATGTCAACCCTATTAGAATGGACACTGTTGAACACCAAATACAATACAAGCCAAGTTCAGGTACAAACCAATCTTGGTTGCGGCTAGCATAGAAGCAGGAGTGAGCACAACCCCTTGGAAATTGCAAATTTGTGAATGTAGGAAAGACGGGGGGAGGAAGAAGATTACACAGTTGAAGCAGAATAAAAATATTGATTTTGGATTAAACACACGAGGAAAACGAGAAAAAGAGCTAATGAGACATTATCATAAACTTGCGGTATACCTGCAGTTCCGTATCCGCCAACCAATACATTACCGACATTTTTATGGGAATATTATGCGTCCCCCCTTCCCATCCCCGATCATGACTGCAGATTACTATGCATGGGGCTGTCCCGTAGCAGAAACATGGCTTCTTGTACCTGAATCTGCATAGATACGACTCAATTGTTACTGTCACTTCCATCTTCTTTGCCGGTATGCGTAGCCAAATCTGTGGCTAGCCTATCACTCGAAATATGAGACGGTTGATTTTGGTTGTTGTTGATGTAAACACAGTTGTGCGTTCTCCCTGACCAGGGGGAGGGGAAGAAAGAAAAGAGAAAAGTAAACAAGATATCAGGGAGTTGCGGGCAATGCATAAACCGAGCAAAGATGAAGGTGAGGGACCAAGAGGAATCAAAGGGATAATAAGTGACTTGGTCTGCATGTTGATGTTTGTTTATGGAAACTCGAAACTCGCATAACATGGTCGAAAGTGGACAAGAATATGTCTATTGCCATATATTCCAAGGGAACTCTGCAGGGATAATTAGAGGATTCCGATTCCAGGCGGCCCTTCCTCGATATTGTGTGTGCGGCGTTGCATGCAGCCCGGTTAGTCTGTGCTTGAAGAAAAAGAAGAGAAGAAAGAGAAGAAAGAAAAGAAAGAAAAGAAAGAAATAATGTGTAAGTGACAATGTAGGGTCATGTCTGACCCCCCTTAAAGCATCAGATAACAGAAAACTACACTACTGCAGCACGAATCCTACAGTTTAATAGCAATCTTGGACATGCTTTAGACATCGTGCATGGCAGGGTTAACGGGGTGGGGCACAGAGCCATCGGCAGTCGAAGGCGGACCGACCTTGTGGTTTGAATGCAGCACCCACTGCTCCTGGAGACCGGTCATCTCCCAATCGTAGCCATCTTGGCCGGGGTTGGCAGTGTGGTACTCAAGCACAACCAGAAGCTTGTAGACAGCGTACGCCAGAAGAGCACCCATAAAGGGACCCAGCCAGTAAATCCAGTGGTAGCCAGGGAAGCCAGCAATAACCGCGGGACCAAGAGCACGAGCGGGGTTGATGGAGCAGCCAGTCAGATAGACGCCGACCATATGGGCCATGAAGACACTGAGACCGACGCCGAGAGGAGCCAAGAATGTGGCCTTGTGCTTCTCCACAGCGAGGAAGTAGACGACAATGACGAGCTGGGCAGTCAGGAACATCTCGAGGAAGACACCCTGGGCCTTGCTGGTACCGGCACCAAGAGTGTTGACCACCGAAAGAGGACCGGGAAGAAGGGCATCAGCCATACCGGCGGCGGCGATACCGGCAACCAACTGGACAATGATGACAATGGCGCAGCGAAGGGGAGTAATGGCACCAATAAGGGCAAGAGCGAGAGAGACCTGGGAAAGATGACATGTTAGCAAACTGGGCAGTGTTCCAGAAAAGACAGAGATCGGGTCAGTCGTAAAGAAAGGCGTGGACGACCAGGCCCCCCCCCCCGGTGAGTGATGGTCCGAGAGTACGGAAAAGGCTGGTGACAATAGCCGGGGAGAGTTTTTTGATAGACAGGCAAGTTATAGGAGACGAGGGTAACATGGCGACCACGAACTATCCGCACGGTAGAAGAAAGACAGAAAAAAAGGAAAAAAAAAAAAAGAGAACAAAAGAGGGGAATAACTTACAGCAGGGTTGAACATGCCACCTGAAAGTCTGAAGAACACCCAGACGTTCACCGCCAAAGAGACACCGAAAGAGGATGAGATGTAGAGAAGGGTGGGTACATCAGGACCGTTGTTTCCAGGAGTGTTCTTGGAAGAGTTGATGGCGTTTTGAGCACCACAGAAGGACATGAAGAGGAACATGAAAGTTCCGCAGAACTCGGCAATGGCAGCGACGAGTTCATTGCGGAGGGTATCACCAAGGCCGCCGCGGCGGGCAGAAGAGCTGGCCATTTTGAAAGTCTTGAAGTTGAAGGTTTTTGAAGGGAGAGATGAATTGAATGTCAAATGGAAGCAAATGGGAGACAATATAAACAGAGCAATAATAGAGTAGAAGGGAGGAAGCTTGAGGGCCGGGTGATTGTGACAAGATGATGGAGGGACAAGAGGGGCACGAGTCGGCCTTATATACACAAAAGAAGAGCGGCGGACAGCTAGAATGGTCACAAAAGGCAATTAGAGTACACGAGATATCACAGATGGGCACGAACCCAAAAGTTTAGTGAGACAAGACAGAGACAACTCACTGCTATAATCTACACCCCTCTCTCTTTCCATATTTCCTAGCTGAAATTACCTCTTTCTCTCTAGTAAGATGGCCTAAATGGGCCCTATAAGCTCCATCCACTCAGTTCATGTAGCCTGGCGGCCGTTCCCTGTGGAGTTTACCTCTGTACATACGAAATAGACCACACCCCCCTCGGTTTACAAAAGGTACGAAACCACCGATACCGCTTAGCACCTTGTGTTGCTGGATGGCTTCACTGGCTGGCAGGAGGGTAAGGGTAAGGGTGAGGGTGATGACAGCGGGACTGGGAAACTGGGGCGTCTCTGTAGTTGGTACATGTAGTAAGATAACCATGTGAAGGAACCTTTTGGGAAAACCACACTCTAAATCACAGCATGTGACAACTATACTTTTCTCTGTTCACACCAAAAGCGAACATCTCATGAGAAAAGTTGTCTTTTAGTAACCCATGGAATTGCCCGCAGCTATTCTCTTTTCGGTAATGTGAATAGCATTGCTTTTTTTATCTGTCAGTTGATTTCTACGTCTGTAGTTTGGTTAGGGTTCTTCTTGTATCGGGGTTAGACATGATTTACACGCCCTTACCCGCCCTTCCATCATCTGTCTGTCTTTGTTAGAGTTTCGTTGGAGTTCTAATACTTGATATATTTACTGCTTTTAATTTCCCGGTGACTAATAAACACGAATTCTACATTCAGTTACTGGCACATCTCATGCTACTTGTCCAGTAAAATCAACCATATATGATGCACCTTAGGCTGTGATGGTTGTTGTCAGTGTTGGAGCATGGCCAGAAAAAAAAAAGAAACTGATTTATACGATGCTCATCCTATAGCCAGCTCCAGGGCGACCTCAAAGGCATTGCTACGCACTGAGGATATCTCTAATTACGCACTACAACGTACCAAAATAAAAACATAGCAACAATAGAGTCTAGAGAACAGAAGAACGTCTCCTGAGGAGGGGGAACATGGGGGGGGGGTACATGGAGAACAGGGTAGTGACTCGTGTATATATATATATATATATATATATGTGTGTGTGTGTGTGTGTGTGTGCCTGATGGTCTGTCGAAAAAGAAAAAAAAGGGTGTATACAAGAATCAGTGTACCTATATACTAGGATATTTTACATGTGTATGTTTCCCTTGACCTGAACAAGTAACATGATATTTGTTGGGGTGCCTGCATACCAACAAACGTTGTTTTCTACTTCAGCTTGGGAGAGAGAGAGAGAAGGTTGGTCTCTCATGATAAAGAACCAAACAATGCCAAGCGATATGCGCGGTAGCGGCACTAGTTTAACCTTCTTTTCTCTCATTTCCACATGGGGCGTCTGTGTTATTAGTGGGCGTATGTGAGTCTGACATGATGTTTTTTTTTTTTTTTCGATTTGGAGGTCGGCCAAGTCTTCTTCACCTCAGATGTTTGCACTGAGTTGGACTATGGCCCAATCCGGTCCAAGGCCACGGCCAAGACGGACAATTAACAAAACATACCATAGCCGCCGACGAATGACCTAGCAGACCAAGTATCTTGCAACTCAAGACTAGACCCAGGATTCCGTCAGACCGGCAAATGCACTCTGCAACTATCGACTCACTGTTCATCATCACAATCACAAGAACTAGAATCAACAACAGGTTACACCCCCCCCCCTTCTTCAGATGGGGTATCTACAGCTCCGAGGCAGGATTACATGAGATGACTACTCTATGCCCAATGCAGCAAAAAAAAAGAGAAAAAGTTCGTAACTAGCCATAGTTCTTCCAGCTCACTTAGTCCGTGACGAAATACTACTAAAATCTACTCAACGAGAGCTGAACATGTGCGCTATAGATTCTATGGTTGATTTTTTCTTACCGACTTTTTTTTTTCTTTTTGCAACAGGCGAAAACATTGAACAGTGCCCGAGATACCGTTGCACACCGGCTTTTTGAAAAACATGTAGTTGGCTTTGCTGTAGCCTTCGTCGGCCGTCGAACAGGGACATTGAGTTGAAACGAGGAGAACCAACCACCTCGTAGAATCTAATAGAATCTCCGGAAGCAAAAATAATCCAAAGGTACTCCCTTATGTGAGCATGCAGACATAGAAAGCGGCCGTCTTTCTCTGTCTCCTCCTCATCTTCAAGGGCCGTCAAGTATCGACCAGTGTTATTCTCACACTCCAAAGAGCCGTAATTGATACATAAGCACATGTATTTCTGTACACACATGCGTCGTTTCAAGTCACTACATCTGTCGTGCGAGGACACGCATGAGGGGGGGCGCCGTGATTATATATTCTGTTGCTTGTGCATCTCGAGAGACGCAAGAAGAAGGCAGGGTGACATGCTTGTTGGAGGTCCACTTCTGTTCGACAAAAAGGTGGGTTCATTGGTAGGCTGATTGAGGGGAGGAGGGGGGGGGGGGGGGGCGACACAAGCAGGAGGGAACGAGAGAGCGAAAAAGAAGGAGAAAAAAAAAACAAAATTGCAATGCAATGCAATGAACACGATGGAATATTAGAGAATGATGACATAGCCGAGGAATCAATAAGTAGATACAAAAGGAAAGGCGAGAGAGAACTTGACACATATGCAAATCCAATCGATAACAGCCTACTCCTCAAAATGGAAGTTACTTTGTAATTGGTAGCTTGACTGATGGGCTCCATCCTAAACAGCAATTACCTTCCTTAGCCTCTCTCTCTCTCTCTCTCTCTCTCTCTCTCTCTCACTGTACCCCAAATCCAGCAACAATATATCAACAATTTCAACAATCACTTCATCTACAACTCAAAACATCAAGTGAATAACGACTTGCGCCATTGCATGTAGTCGAATACAGGTATTTCGCAGGGATCAAAACCAACCTGCAATCACTCAAAAAGAACCAGCAGTAACCAGCCAGACATGCGACGAAGAAACCTACTTAATCTCTACTCACAGAATCTGCATGCTGTGCTGTAGCCGCCGTCCCATTGTTTCTGCTCAAACTGCCAAACAAGCCTACCCATATCCCGATTTTACACGACATCAATCTTACTAAGATTGACTGCGACACTGGGGGTCATAATCTCCAGCTAACCAGGGGCTCTCTCACTTGAGACCACCAAACCCGCCCCGGCCTAACCCCGGCCTAACCCTGGCCACAACACGCATCACTGATTGGTTGGCCTGTGTGATATATTGCGGGGGGTGATTAAAAAAAATAAAAAATAAGAAAGCGCCACATATGGTTGCTACGGCATCCAAGCAGTGGATTCATCTCGCCACATCTCAACCCTTCTGGAAGTGTGGCGTTGTCGCAACGCGCCAAACCCTTGAGCCTAGTTGTAATCGCGTTTGCAAGTAGCGACTGGCCGGCGCAACTACCACGACGCAACATCAATTAAGCCCCTAATAACATAAAATGGTATCTTTTACTGTCCAAATGGTACACTGACGATAGAACTTCCGACTGACGCGTTACAACAGCCCCCAAAATCCAGAAAACGTTCACGCGCTGGCGCGGCGCAAAACGCTGCTGAAAGTAGTACTGTTGCAGACACAACTACAGATGCACCCGCTGCTCGCCCAAGAGGTCGTCCTCGGAAAGATGTTCAGGAACCAGAGCCGGAACCAGACTGGGAAACTGTGGAGGAATCAAGGCCAAAAAGGCGGGGACGTAAGGCTCGGCAAGAGGTGGAGCCCAATCCAGTACCAGAACTAGAGGTAGAAGCAGAGACAGAGACGCGGCGGAAGAATAAGGCACGAAAACCAAAAACGCGCCCATCAAGGCCCGAGCATGAAGTTGTCCCGGAAGAAGAAGAAGAAGAAGAAGTGGCAGAATCTTCAACCGCGAGACGAGGGGTGAAAAGGCGACAGCTCGTGGTAGAGGAAACAGAAGAGCAACCCGCTGGGCCATCACAACGAAAACACAAACGTCAGGCAAGACAAGAGACCACAGTGGATGAACATGACGCCGATGAGGATCCCGTTGATCGTTTTCGCGATCGGTTGGAGGATGATTTGGAAGACCCCGAGTTCACGGAAAAGACCGTCGCCAACACCAAACGCAAGCGCTCGCGGGTCTCCAACGGCGTCAACACATCCACAATTTCTACATCTTCCCGCCAACATGCCTCTCCATCTCCAGTTGAAGATCCTATCCCCGGTACCAAGGCACTCTCCGATCACATTGCCTCTTCCATCCCTCACTTGGCCCCTCGTCTCCGACATATTCCACATACCACCATCTCGACGAAATGGTCACCACTTGCGGCGTCATCTCGGGAAACCGTCAGCTCATTACTCCACCTCGCTGCACAGCCGGCCCTTTCTCGTACCGGAACCAATGAAGCCCGCCATCGTGCCGGTGCTCTCGCCGTCCGGGCGGTCTCTAAACGGATAATTAGCAAGCTATCCCGCGGGCTACCCTTCCCGGCAGCCTCGATTGGCGGAGTCCCCTCAGGACCGCGCGGCCGTTCACGTAGTAAAAAAGACACGGACGGTGGACGGGCAGATGAGTTGGATTTTGAAAAGGTTGTTGGTGGCGTGAGGTCGTTGGAGATGGGACTGGACGGGTTTCTACATGCTGTGGCTTTATTGGAGAGGGAGAAGGGACGGTTAATAGCACAAGTGGAAAAGGAGCAAAAGGCGGTTGTGGAGATGGAAGTGGCAGTGAAAAGGGAGGCGGGGATGTGGAAGGAGAGCTTGAAAAAAGCACACACTTTGCTGCCTGCGGAAACTCTAGGTGAGGGAGAATTACGGTTTGGAAAGTTTAAGAAGGTGGCAGACGAGGAAATCCCGGGGAGTGCGTTCCGAGGAGTTGCGCATGTTGAGGATGGAGATGAAAAGGGCGAGGAAGTGAGAGATTTGGCACGACAAGTGGCGAATCATATGGAGAGTATCAAAGGAAACATGGCACAGATTGAAGGTGTTGTGCCACAGATTGGAAAGACTAGAGCGGCATTACAGGCGGTTCTTGGAAAGGCTTTGGCTGAGCAGGTTGTGGCTAATGTATTATTGGGATAAGCTTCATTGGGCTTTGTTGGATTTTCTTCTTTATGGATATCACTTTGTTGGATGAATGAAATACGTACAAGATTACATCATCACTTTTGATCTAATTCTATGTTAATAGTGATATGACAGTGTCAACACACATTACTCCCCAAGTTTAAAACAAAGACGGACACATTTACACACAAAGATTCATAGATATCATGCTTTTTTTTTAATATCAAGTATAAATTGGCTAGAAAAAAAAAATTGCTTTCTCCTACGAAGAGAAGACCCATAAACAAAGGAAAATAAAATACTAGAAAATCACATCATTTTAACAATAAAGACCAAGTGGCCCGATATTGACAGTCTATATAGCTAACCACATCCTCCACTTCATCCCCAAATAAGAAATCACTACCTATCTATCCCACTTAGTGGGTGGTGGTGCTGTTCACGGGGAAGGGAGCACCGGTAGCAAAGGCAACACCGCTAGCGCCGGTTGCCCGGAGCGAAGCAGTGGAAGTGACAATGGTGTCAGCCTCACAATCCTCCTCGTCATCCTCGGAACCGGTGGAGGAGCCCGAGCCCGAAGAGCTGCTAGTGTTGGTGTTGGAGCTGGAGCCCGAAGAGCCAGTGTTGGTGTTGGAGCTGGAGCTCGAGGTAGCAGTGGGAGAAGCAACGCTGGTCGCAGCTGTCTTGGTGGAGGTGCCAGCAGTCTTGGTCGACGAGGTCTCGACCAACATGGTGACATAGACAGTCTTGGCACCCTCGGTGACGGTGACAGGGGGAACACCAGGGCAGACGCACTGGCCGCCGGATCCGACGGTACCAGTAGGGTTGATGTCGGCCTCAGTCACGACGGCAGTGGTGGCGATAACGGTCGTCTTACCAGACGAGGTCAGGGTGATGTAGTGAGTGGAGGTCTTGGTGCCCTTCAGGGTAGTGGTGGAGTCCTTGTCAGAGCCAGAACCCGAGCCCAAACCAGTTTTAGCGTCTGAAGAGCCGGTAGGAGACGACTTAGAGGTGGTCGTACCGACAGCAGCAGTGGTCGGAGGAGCAGTCAAAGTGGTACCAGTGATACCACCAGTCTTGGCAACCTCCATGATCGAGGTGGAGATCTTGCTAGCCTCCGAGATAGGGCACATGGTGGTGGACAGAACAACAGTGTTGGTCTGGGTGATGATAGCCTGCTCAGACGAGGGCAGAGCAGCAATGTCAGTAGTGCGGACAGGGCAGTTGGTAACAGTAGCAGCGCAGGACAGGATGGTCTTGATCTCAGTGGACATGATGGTCAGGATGGTCTGGCCAGCGGGGACCGAGGTGGTAGTGGCAGAAGCACTAGCCTTAGTGGTACCTTTGGTGGGCGAAGAACCGGCAGTGGTCGAGGAAGCAGTCAGAGTAGTGCCAATGATACCACCAGTCTTGGCAACCTCCATGATTGAGGTAGAGATCCTGCTAGCCTCCGAGATGGGGCAGACAGTGGTGGACAGGACAACAGTGTTGGTCTGGGTAACAATAGCCTGCTCAGATGAGGGGAGAGCAGCGATATCAGAGGGGCGAGCAGGGCAGTTGGTAACAGTGGCAGCGCAAGACAGGATAGTCTTGATCTCAGTGGATATGACAGTCAAGGTGGTCTGGCCAGAGCCGCGAGAGGCAGAGAAGGTGAAGTTACCGGTGGGGGTAACGGTGGGGATACCAGCCGAAGCGGAAACCTTGGGAGTGACCTGCTCAGCGATCTCGGTGGCGTTGGCCGACTTGATGAGGGTAGCACCAGTGCCAACGGGGGACTTGGAAGAGACACTAGTAGAAAGAGCAGCATTCTTAGTTGTGGAGACGCCGGTCGAGAGAGGGACCGAGGCGGTAGAGGAGACACCAGTGGAAAGAGCACCTGTCTTGGTAGTAGAAACGCCAGTGGAAAGAGCACCAGTCTTGGTCGATGATACGCCAGTGGACAGGAGAACCGAGGCGGAAGACTTGCCAGTGGCGCCTGAGGTGGTAGTAGGCTCAGCAGTCAGAGTGGTACCAGTGATACCACCAGTCTTGGCAACCTCCATGATCGAGGTGGAGATCTGGCTGGCCTCTGAGACAGGGCACACGGTAGTGGACAACATGACAGTGTTGGTGACAACAATAACCTGCTGCTGGGTAGAAGGCAGGCCAGCAATATCCTCAGAGCGAGCAGGGCAGTTAGTGATGCTAGCAGCGCAGGAAGTGATAGTCTTGACCTCGGTGCTTATGACCGTCAGAGTGGTTAAATCACTAGCGACGGCGGTTGAGGCGCCAGCCGACAAAGAAGCCGAAGTGGTGACAGCAGCAACCGACTCGGCCGACGCGGACTCAAGAGCCGAGGTAGAGGCATTGTTGAAGATATGGCCGTGACGGCGGAAGTGGCGACCCTGGTACTTGGGGGTAGCCGAGACCAGAGAGGCCAGCAGAAGAGTAGCAACGGAGATGGCCTTCATTATTGCGGTTGTGTATGGTGCGTAATGAAAAAAAAATAAAATAAAATAAACAAGGAAGAATAGATATTAAAGAACCAAATAATGAAACAAAAATGAAGAAACCGGATACCAAGGCAGTCAAAGACTAAGAAACAAAGATGTTGAAGAGAATAGGTGTAAATTGTCAAGAAACCATGGATGAATAGACAGAGACTAAACTCGGATAGAGAGACCGGGTGCGATGGATGTAGTGCGATAGCCTGCGTATTTGTTCGTTCTTGAATCATTCGATTAACCGTTGCTGGCCATTCTTATCTCTTCTCGCGTACGTTTTATTCGTTTTTTTTTTTCTTGCACTCCCTCTCTCACGCTTTATTTCCCGCCCGCCCCAAACCCACTCTCAACCACGCAAAAGACTCGCTTGTGAGGGTAAGTGTCAGTAAGTTTTCCGAGTTACTTGTTCCAGTCTGGGTTTCTGCTCGGATGGGTATCAGTAACTTTGTCAAGTGAATGGTGCAGCAGACCTAGACAGGAATAGACCGACAGGGCCATACGGTTTATGTTGAAAAGAAAAAAAAAAAAGAAAAAAAAGAAAAAAAAGAAAAAAAGACTAGAGGAGATTAGTGAAAAGTTGGGAAAGGCATGTGCCGCTCGTTCCTATCTATATCCTAAAATCAAATTATTATAGTCAGTTTTCTTTACAATAGTTTCGTTTCTCTCAACACATGGCCATCAGATTAAAGCCATTGACCTCTTATTTGTCTGCTTGTCTGCTTGTCTGGTTATCTGCCTGCTTGGTTCGACCCGGGGCCCAGGTCAGGATGCTATGAATAAGTCTGGGGGAGCAGCCCCCGGATGCACCACACGCACACACAAGGCAACCCAGTCCAGCACAAAACTTAGAATTACTCTCAAGTCTAGTGCTAAATTGAGCTTCGGAGCTGCACAGTGATTGGATAGGAAGCTCCCACCCACTCCATGTACCTACCTACCTACCTACTTGCTCTATTTCCTCTAGAGCGAGGAAACTAATTAGAAACTTCTGGGAGGGGGGCGGCGTAAGGAAAAGACTGATGCTCTGTGCAGATGGTGGATAGGCACGTAAAACTGAGAAACAAGAGGGAAGAGGGGAAACCAAAGACTCTTGCCACTAGACACAGAGAGAGAGAGAGAAAGAGAGAGTCTGTATACGGTCGATAATGGCTGTGAAATGAAGAATTGCTGGCAGTGGGCTTAGGATCACCTTGACTAGGGAGAAAAGAAAAAGAAATGAGATAAATTTGATTAAATGTTAACACAGGCGATGTGATTAAACGATGAATGATGCTCTCCTAGGAAGGAAATTTTGATGAAAAAGAAAAAGAAAATCAGGAAGAAAAGATCTTGCAATCATGAAGTGAGGGGAAGTTTGCAAAAAAAGGATAGGGCCGGGCCACACACACAAAAGAGAAAGAAGAAAAAAAAAATCAAGAGTTTTGCCATGATTTCCCCGGTGAGAACGTAGTTGCTCTATTCAGATGATTGTTTTTGGTGACTGATATTTCTGATCTTTGGCGGTAATTACCTGATATGGGCGGTTGGTTGTTTAACACCCGTTTTTGTAACCTCAGAAAGTTGTTGTCAAAGGAGTTTATAAATGATATGTGACTAAGCCAAGCCAGAATCATGAAGTATGTATATATCAGCCATATCAAATGATGCTGAGGCCCGATCCAGGAAGAAGCTGAAGAAAGGTGGAACCAGTATACATCATCAGGTAACTCCTTACAATCAATCAGTGAGTTTGGCAGTTTTTCAAGATCCTGATAATGAGCCTACAAAAGTACAGTAGCAATCAAGAGGCTGGCGATCACTACAATTAGCATGACAAAGACAGCGGCTATATGGGTATCTTGCCAAAGCTACTGATTCCATTCAAGCTCGGAGTTAGTTGAACCATCATCAAACCCTCCTCATCCACACCAGACTCATCTCTAAACACCCATATATCAAATATCATCTACCATCTGACCATTATTCACACAAAGTCACCTCAACCACCTCCTACAACCACCTACCACTACCTCATATGAATACACTCCTTTTGTGAGCTTATTCCTTTTTCACTAATACCCCACCGTACCGTACAGGTATATCTGTTTATAGACGTGATGAGGCGCAGCAGATAGTTTCCCAGGCAAGGAGCAATCCATTATGGGGGAGGGGAAACAGGAGAACCCCCCCAGGATGAAGAAAAACTGTAAAGAAAGAGAAAAAGAAAAAGAGCGTGATCAAAAATACAAAAGACGAACCAAATGTTCCTTATGTTCCGTAATAATCACCAGGGCAATCTCTGTCACATGTCTTGTATGCAAATTACCTAACATCATGTACTTACCTACCTACCTACCTACTGATTTACAACATACTGATGTAGGTACTTATATATTTCTTTACTGTAGGTACATACAATTCCAGCAATGTAAAGAAATTTCCCTAATACCCAACTATGCAACTGCACACGACCCCTTCTGCATGTAGACTCTACCCATATCAACACTCCCCCCCCCCGAAAGCAAACCAAACAACAACAAAAGATGCATCCAATATATTATCCGTTTCCCCCTTCCCTCTCTCTCCTGTCTCCCTTCTTCAGCCCTTCCATCCCATCAGCTCTCTTCCAACTACCAGAATTCGTACAGCCGTACAGCCGCCAGTGTCCGTGTACCATGTAACGCCCTACACAACAATCTATCAGTCCCCATAAGGTAAAACATGCGGCTATTCGTCACGCCATGGAGGTACAATGTAAAGTTGAACAGGAACACACACACACACACACACACACACACACACACACACACACAACTGTTGCCTGCTATGATTTCAGTAACATAACCATAAAGTTCATTGGCCAAAGTCACCAGCATAAATTCTCCATTCCTCCGTCCTCTCCCCTCCACCGCCAAGCCCTCTAAAAATAACTCACAACTACCGTCCGCCAAGCCCTTTCTCAACCTCCTACGACAAACCTCCATTGGAAGAACCCCAAATTATCCAAAACATCATACAAATCACAAGTTGTGATATCATGATTTTCCATTTCCACTTTTCCCAACCCAAATTCTATTTTGTTTTCAAAAGTTCCTGATCTTCCAGTGTTTATTTCACCCCCTGTTTTATCATGTTTGGGATTCCCAGAACCATTTGCAATCATCGGGAACTGGTTCAACTGATCAGTAAATGTTATCACGTGAGCTGTATGCAATATAACCCTAGTTTGCCATTATATTAACCCTGTTTCATCATTCCACAGACGGCATATTCTTGTAATACTTGACATATAGTCATCAACAAACCCCTCACAAATCATAGGACAACAAAAACCTAGACTGCCTTTTGGTCGTCTCATCCGCAAAATCTCGTTACAAATGGGTAGAGCCTCAAACCAGTCTTCCTATCATGACGGATCCGAAAAGCAGCAACAATTCTACCATCTGCGGCCTTCGTCATCATCATCGTGACGGTGGTGACGGCCACCACCATAACCTCCCTCATCACCACCATAACCACCTGGTTCATCGTCACGACCACCGTAGCCGCCACCACCACCACCACCACCATGATGATGGTGACCATCGTCATCATCATCGCGGCGACCACCATAGCCTCCTCCGCCATAAGACTCTTCACGCTCTTCCTGGCGGCCGTGGCCACCACCGTCGCCAAAGCTCGATTCTTCATGCTCCTCACGACGGCTGTAACCACCACCACCGTAACTGGGCTCCTGGCGCTCCTCACGACGGCTGCTGCCGTAGTACTCGGATGAGGCGCCACCACTACCGTAGTTGGTGCTGCTGTAGCTGGTCTCTTCGGTACGGCGGCTGTAGCTGTTGTTGTTGTTGTTATCATCATCGTCGTTGCGGCGGCGGCGGTCATAGCTCGACTGGCTCTGTGAGTTGTAGCGGTTGCTGCTATCGTCGTCATCATTGCGGCTAGCTTTATTAATAAGACCGCCAATGAGGCCGCCAAGGAAGCCGCCACCCGAGCTAGACTCCTCCTTCTCCTCCTGGCGCTGGTAGCTCTGGATATTGACTCCAGTGTTCTGTGAAACGAACCCGCTCAGGGCACCAGTGGCACCCTCAAGAATAGCACCAGCAGCAACACCAGCGATGCGGTCCTCCATAGTGGTAGGGGCTTCGTTAGCAAACTGCTTGTGCATGTGAAGGCTTCCGGAACAACCGTGACCATGACCAGTATCGACAACACCAGTCTTGTGGTTTCTGCCCTGCTTCACACCGTTACGGGACAGGAACTGGCGGTACTGGTCCTGGGCATCGCCAAGGTTGTTCCACCACTCCTTGATAACGTTGTAAATAACCTTGCGACCTTCCCTGATCTTGCTACGGCCAACGTTGCGTTGGGTGGGGTGAGCCATGACACCGAGAATGCAGAAATCAATAACCTCAGCCGGGTCATCATCCGAGTCCATGACATCCATGATCTGGGGAACAACCCACTTGACCATGGCAGAAGCAGCCCGACCAGCAGGCTCGTTCAACAGGTTAGAAAAGTGATCTTTCGACAACATAGAGTGGGTGGGGTTTGACGAATCATCATCCTCAAAGACGATGTGCTGAGCTTGTTCACTGCTCGAGATGATCTCATCGGAACCAGTCTTCATCTCTGAACGAAGCTGCTGCACAATGGGGACGATAGTGGGAGCAATGATGCTAAAGACCCAGACAGATAGCTGCTCTTCAAGCTGCTCAACAATCTTGGGCAGGATGGGGATGTTCTCAATGGCAGTTGAAATGCTCTTCAGGATAGAGTCGTGGAACTCAATGGCAGGCATAATGCTCTCAAAGACCTGTCCAATGTAGCGGGCAAACTCCTCGGGCTCACGAGGAGAAACACTGGTACCCTGCATCTGAGCGGCAGTGGCGTTGGCCTGGATCTCATCGATCTGATCACTCTTATGCTGGCCACCGAAAACACCGTCAGGAATCTTATCCAAAAGCTCACGGAGAAGGCTGGTATCCTTGTTCTTAGAGTCAATTAAAGTGCCCTCCAGCTCGTCGAGTTCATTCTGAGCAATCTTGTCCGACACTGTAATGTTTGAAGTTGGTTAGTCATCAAATATTTTCTAGTGACAAAGTATTTAACCCCCGGGTTTAGGTGCATCAGGAACTTTTTGCAAATCAAGGTTTCCCGTAGAGATTCTAGAATGCAGCCCGTGTCCCGCACACATTCCATCTATGGGACTTCATGATATTACATTGGTTCAAAGCGCCAAGAATTGTTGTATAGGGCAGGAGAGGAAGGATGGGTGCAATTTTGCGAACATACCTTCACCAGTAACGGAGTGTAGGAAATCAACACCACCAAAAGTACCAGTAACAATGGGATAAACCTCCTCATCGACCTCATCAATGCGGAGCTTGGTGTTGCGACCGACGTGGGGGAAGACGTTATCCTCGCCCATGGAGATCAGAGCCAGCTCGATGTAGTTGGAGTGAGCAAAGTAGTCTGCATATTTTGTTAGTATCATGGCTTAGCTGAAGATGTTTTTTTCACAGCAAATATTCTTACCTTCCAGGCAATGCAGAGCAGTACCGAGCAAACGCAGAGACTCATACTTGTCGGCCTTGTGGCGGCCATCACGGTAAGCGCGACCGTGTCTAATGCAGCGCTTGAATAGATCACGGCAGTGGTCGAGGGCAGTGGTAATACCAATGGTGTCGTTGGCAATGTAGTTCTTAAGACCAGTTCTAGAGTCGACGGCCAGCTCAACCTGCTCGTCAATAGGGCCTCTCAAGCGACGGTCGTATTGACGAGCATCGATGTTGTCAGCATAATCCTTGGGGTTATCGATATGCTCCTCAGGGCGGTAGCAGCCCAAGCGGTCGGCAGTGACCTCGAACTCGCCAGAGCCATATCCAAAGGTGAGGAAACCAAGAATGGAAAGCAGAAGACGGATAGCCTCAGCGGAGACATTCTTGACGGTACCGACATCAATAGCCTGGGAATAGTCGCGGAGCCAGTTGCCAAAGTAGACGCGGGAGATTTGGAGTTTATTGAACTTCTTGCCGTTCAAGGCCTTGGCCATGGACAGGACAAGTAGGGCATCCTCGATATCACCGTGGCGCCCTGTGTTGGAATAATATTAGTGAGTCGGTCAGATGATGGGGACACCAGACTAGCGATGGGACTGGGTGAATTAGGTGATACATGGTGGAATAGGCCTGATGATGCGACTTACAGTTCTGGCCCTCGATCTTGGAGATGCTTCCAATGTTGCCAGCTCCAAAGGCAGCGACCGGGCTGGCCATACAAACTAGGACGACCAGCGCCACCAGGAGGTGGAAGGAGTTGAATGAGAACATTTTCTTTTTTTTTTTTGCTGCTGCTGCTGCTGCTGCTGCGATGCCAGAACGCAGAAATGATGATAGAAAATGATGTATATGGTAGAGTAAAAGTATAATTTGGGAGAAGGGAAAAGAAAGAGGAGAAGAAGAAAAAAAAAAAAAAGAAAGGAAAGAGCTAAAGTCAAGCAAGATATGAAAATCAAACGGAAATGCAACTACCGTTTGAGCAAAACGCAGAAGGGTTATGCCGCTGGGGAGGAGCGTTTAGTTCCTTCCGTCTCGTTTGTTTGTTCCTGTGGTTGCTCTCCGAGACTAGCTTTATCTATATAGGGATTCTAGCGATTCGCTTTCCCTTAATGATGCCAGTGCTAATAGGTGCGGTTGCTGGGCTAGAATATCCAATTATTTCCCAAACAGTATACTTCGTTTTAGGAGCTCTAGTCCGTTCTTCGTTTTGTTTTTTCCAAGAGAGAAAACGAGTGCCCATCAAATCCGTCCCATGAACGAAGAAGAGGGGCAATGGGAAGGAAACGGCAGGGCAGGTACCAGGTGGAAGGGGGCAACTACCAACTCTAAACACTCCACCATTCCACTTGCCAGCTTGAATGAACAAGGAGGGGGGGGCATGGGGTTTGTGAATGTTCTACGGAGGGGTAGCTAGCTAGCTTTCGGACACTTGGGAACACGCAAAGGAGGAGTAAGCAGCAAGCATTAGTGGAGTGGAAGCACGGGAATTCATGCTACGGGTCGTCAATGCTTTTCCCGGGGGCTTGGCAAGGGAGGAGCAATGCAATAGATGAATGGAGGTTACGTTATGAATCCCCGAGTAACAAACATATACAGAGGACAAAGGGACTAGGTTTTGTGTAGCGTTCCGTCAATATGCTGTTGTGCTCTAAAATGTCGCGCAACAACATTGTTACTTTCTAATTCTGACTGATATCTCAATCTCGATTCCCAGCAAGCTCATTGTGTGTGAAAACCACCCCCCGCACGCAATCTAAAGCTACGATGGAAGGGAAAAACGCACGCGCCTTCCTTGGTAGCGACAGATCCCCAAAAGATATCATATTTGCAGGGAAAGAAGCAGTACAAAGTTACAAAGACACAAGGAAGGAAAGCATGTGGGTGCGGGGAACCAATCAGAGGCCGCCGACTGCAGCGAATGCATTTCCGAGCGATCAAGGCAAAATATACAGAATTGTACCAGAATTGTACCAGAATTGTAC
>MKGJ01000143.1:0-40046 GCA_002018255.1 Bretziella fagacearum | reverse complement strand
GGGGGGAGATCCAAGGTTGACAGGACCTTGTTAATTAGGAGAATCTCTTGAGAATGACTGAGCGAGTCAGCCGCGGAGATGAAGGACTTGTCAATTCATGACTACAAGTTAGTTTTCATGACGGCTTATATAATGCCATATAGCTCAATAACAGGACCAGATTGCGTCATAATCAATGAAAGCAAGGTTTTGATATCCAAGATGAAGGTGTGCTAGGACCCAGGCACATGACACATTGTAATCAACTCTAGAGGCTTGTAGGTCTATGGGAGTTTCCTCGAGGGAGCTTCCTCGGGGGAGCTTTCTCGGGGGACCATTCTCCGGTGCCCCACTTTACAGTTACACTTTAACAATGTCTCATCATAATCCTTCCATGTGACACCATTCTCCAATCCAATCCCAAATAGGAAAGAACCACCACCACCTCCTCCTCCTCCTCCTCCTCCTCCTCCTCCTTCTCTCCTTGAACCTTGAATTCCGATAATTTCTCCATCAGTTGAATGGAACAGCAAGGACGCAGAAGAGTGTGGCTTGATCAAGATAGTGACTGTTCGTCATCGGGTGAGATTTGATTTGGCACGGGGGGGAGAGAGACACTGAACAAGGGGGGGTGATGGATGTCGACATTGAAGGGTATTGGGAGGCTTGGGGGATGTTGAAATGGGATTGAGTGCTTACATTGAGTGCTTACGTGATGATTCCGAGATCCCAGTGGACACTTGAATAGTATGTTGGGAGACTGAGGTTGGAGTTGTGTATATAACGAGAGTGATGGGACTGGACATTTGATAACCTACTAGTATTGCCTCTACTTGCTCGGATTTTCACCATTCTATTCTTTCATCCAATATGCCTTCCCTTGATGACGTCCCCACCAACATCTTGGGCGGCAACCCTTTGGCCCGTCCCACCATCTCCGGGCCTTTAAAGTCCACGGGCTCTCTCAACAAGTTTGACCGTGCCGATATCACTTCCGTTATTGGCACCGAGTTCACCGGTCTTCAAGTCCGTCATCTCCTTGAAGAGAGTGACGATGTCATCCGTGACTTGGCCATCACCAGCAAGTACTTGATTCTCTTTTTCTAAAAGGGACCACGTCAACTAACCAAAGGTTTAGTCTCCCAAAGAGGTGTCGTCTTTCTTAAAGATCAAGACATTGCACCCACTGACATGAAAAGCCTCATGCTCCGTATTACCACCCTCGCCGGCTCAGTAAGATCCCTTTCTCCTTCTCCTCCTCTTCTTCCCCTCCTCCCTTTGCTATTCTCTTCTTCCTCTCCTCCCCTCCTCCCTTTGCTAACTATGCATATTCCAGCCTACAACCTCCACCCTCCACATCCACCCCCTCACCGAAGAAGGCTCCGAACTCGGCGACCAAATCTCCGTCATCTCCTCCGAAAAACAAAAAAAAGGCGGCGGCCTCACCCACCAACTCTCCGACGTCTCCCGCTACGCCGCCAACGCCTGGCACTCCGATATCACCTTTGAACCCGCCCCATCCGACTATGCCATGCTCAAGATCCACACACTGCCCGAGACTGGCGGTGACACGCTGTGGGCGTCGGCATATGATGTGTATGACCGGTTGAGTGCGCCCATGCAAAGCATGTTGGAGGGGTTGACGGCGACGCATGACGCGACGTTTTTCCATGAGGAGGCGAGGCGGTTGGGGAATCCGATTCGGAAGGGGGAGAGGGGGAGTCCGCTGAATAAGGGGCCGGCGTTGACGGCCGTTCACCCGGTCATTCGGACGAACCGTAAGTGTCTCTCACTTGATGTTTCTTTTTTTTTGGGGGGGGTGGGGGGGGAGTTTGTTAGTATACGGCTAATGACTAACACATACTCTGTCTATAGCCGTCACTGGTTGGAAATCCATCTTTGTTAACCGCGGATTCACCAAACGCATCAATGGAATCAGCAAAGACGAATCTGATATCCTCCTGCAGTACCTCTTCAACCTTGTAGCCCTAAACCACGACCTACAGGTTCGGTACAAGTGGAAAAAGAACGATTTGGCCATTTGGGACAACCGGTGTACTTATCATTCGGCAACCTATGATTATGAAGCAACGAGAACGGGAGATCGGGTGTGCTCCGTGGGAGAAGCACCGTATTTTGACAAGGAGAGTGTTAGTAGACATGAGGCTTTGGCAAGGGAATAACTGTTTCAAATTATTGTATTTAGTCTTGTTGAATATATTCAACAATGTCTCTCTCTCTCTCTCTCTCTCTCTCGCTCTCTCTCAACCCTAATAGATACACATCACCTCTTACTCCACTTCCACCAACAACTTCCCCCCGCTAATCTCTCCCCTCCGCATCCTATCCAACCCGGAATTCAACGTCTCAAACCCCTTTTGCACATCAATGATATCCGGCGCCTCCAAATCCCCCGTCTTCAATAACCTCTCCAGCCACTCCGTCAACGCATATCCCACCTCGGGAACCTCATGAAACAACTTGATCGGCACACTATGGAACTTGACTCCAGCCGTTGCCGTCTTGGGAACCCCAGAAAGACCAACCAAATGGCCCATCTGCTCTCCGGGTCCCTCAATTCTCACCTGCTCTTCAGTCCGTGGAGTCACGGGCGGCGTCAACTCCAACTCCGTCTTCTTCTCCTCCTCCTCCTCCTCCTCCTCCTCCTCCTCTGTAGCCTCTTCTGTAGCCTTCACCCCAATCGCCCTCGCCGCGGCAGCCGCCGTCTTCGCCCCGATAGTGTCCAACGCAAACCTCGCCATCCCTCCAGCAGTATTCCTCCGAATAATCCCCACCGCCCTCTCCTCATCATGAGAATCCACCCACAACGCCGGCTTCAACGTCCCGTGTCCCGTAACCCTGATCCCATGCTTGGCCTTATCCAAAACTCCCACCACCCGGAGTCCCGCCAGCTGCGCCAGCTGAATCGTCAGGTGCGCACTAGTCGCCGACGCCCCCCACACAACCAGGAAATCCCCTTTCTGTGCTCGTTCGCCACTAGGTATGCCCGAGAGTGCTTCTGGGCGGACATCGGCGGGGATGCGGGCGGGGTCGATGGACTGGAGGAGGGAGACGAGGTTGGGGCCGTTGTGGATGGGGGAGAAGTCGACGCCGAGGCAGACGCCGAGGGCAAGGGCGGAGGCGACGTAGGCGACGCCGAGGGTGGCGGCAGAGGAGAAGGGGAAGGAGCCGGGGAGGCGGACGAGGTTGAAGGAGGGGGCGATGACGTATTGTTGGTAGGTGGCTTTGCGGAGATCACGGTAGTCGGTGGAGATGACGATGACCTAGAGAAGAGGATGTTAGTGGGAAGGGGGGAACACACTGGCAGATGGAAACAAACGTGCTTACTCGATCGTGTGGTTTGAATCTAGAGTTTGGGCTTTTAGCTTCGACCACAGTTCCGCTAGATTCCCGTCCCGAGATGTACGGCAGCGTAGGAATTGCAAAGTTATAGTCCCTATAGAACCAGCCAGTCAGCATACAGCCAGCCCATCATATATACAACTTTTGTGATTAGTCACTACTACTCACGGTGCCTTCCAGTCAATGGGGTTCAACCCAATAACCCTCGTCTTCACCAAGACATCATCCTCCCCTTCAACCCTAGGCACCTCATAATCGCGGACAATCTCATACGGCTGTCCCGCCGCCCGCAGCAGTGCAATAGTCTGGACACTCGGGACGATGATCTCTCCAAGTGGCTGTTCTGCCGTCTTCTTGGGTACTTTGGCGGGACGGATAGAGCCGGAGCTAGAGACTGTGTCGGACTCGGGGGGCGTTGGGGATGTATCCATAGTAGAAAAAATGGTCTTTTTTTTCTGGTGGCTTCTGGAGCGAATCAGTGAGAAGCGCTTGATGGAGGACCAGGTCGATGGAGTAGACATTTTGTTTTCTTTATACAAAGCGTTGGAAAATGACAAAGAGAATTCAAAGACCAAACAAGAAAAGTAAAAGGTTAGTCTCTCCTTTTTTTTTATATAAAAACCCCCAATCATGAAACAGCATCTTCCTCATCATCGCGTTCCCATCCTTCCTTCCCGCCGCCGACGCCGGTCTACCATAAGCACGCAACTCTTACACAAGAACCCACCATCCACCTTTCTGCTCCCCCGTTTATCACCAATCCCGTTATCTGCACTCAGAATGAGGTACATCCTTTCAACCTCGCTAGCGAGTACCCCGGAGAGGAGGATGGTACGCAATTGGGAAGAGACATGGCGAGATGAGATTGGGGGTGAGAGGGGGGAGGGATGTTGTCATAATATGGATAAATGACCTACATGTTGTTTACAAGGGTGGAGAACCCTAATAACTTATATGGTCACATGACATGGATATTTGAATATAACCCTAACATACATTGTCTTTATTAACCCTTTAGTCTATCATCCCTCCCCCCCTCCCCCCCTATCAAAGCTTCTACTGTACGAACTCGAACTCCCCTTGTCAAGGGCCACGTCAACGTCAACGTCGTATTCTTCGTAAACTCACCCACGGTTGAAGTTCATGAACATGGTCTGTGTGATTTTACATTCTAGAACAGACGAGGTAAAAAAGATGGTAGAGATTTCCATCAACATTATATGGAGAGTTGGCACCTGTCTGTGTCCTTGGCGACCCTCCAAATCTTCCCAAGATCCCAATTACCGTTGGCTTATGGTTGGATGTCTTGCATTCCCATTTTAAGCTTGATTTCGATCTCGATCTTCAGACCCTCTACACACCAGTTCCACATCCACCCGATTTATCAACTGCATAATCCCTGATTCTCCCATACATTGTACATCTTTCACCGACTTTAAACCTTTGTTAACCCATCTACATACAGTAGGTGGACGCATTTCCTGAATGTACAACACTACACTTGCCGCTAGCGATCCAACCCCGAAAGTTCCATAGAATACGAGAGTTCGGGGAATTTCTCATCTTGCCCTGACTGTGGGGGATCAACAAGGAGGAGGAGGAGGAGGAGGCATTGTAGCCTCACATTCCAGAAATAGCCTTCGAAACAGGACCAGGAGGGGGGGGGCTAGATGCATGACTATATACTATAAATTGGACTGTGCGAGCAAAGCGAGGACGATCAGCAAAATGGACGTAAAAGATTTGTAAAAAAAAAATAGCTATCTACCACAAAAGGAGTACAAGGATAAGGGGAGCCTTGGCCAAGTTTATACTTGGTTACATGACATCATAGGACGGCATTGATGGCTGGTTTTTGACGAGTATAAAAAGTATAGAGACCACGGCCTCGATTCTTTGAAGATTGCATAGATTCCTTCTTCATCACGGCATTCTACAGCTACACGCTCTTTGGCAACCCCCCTTCTAAGTATCACATTCTTTCTCTTGATATTAAAGACTTTCTCGTCACTTTACTTTGGTTCATGCTTTTGCATTATTAAACTACACAGCATCTTTCTTTTACTACTACATTATTTACATCATCAAATATGCCTTCTCTTGCTCAAGTCCTCGCCGCCACGGCCTTTATCAAGGCCACTTCAGCCGCCGTCTTGGACCTCCCCGTTACCCGCAATGCCGGCTACGTAAGACCCCCCCCCTTTCCCCTACTTATCTTATGATCCCCCCCCACCAATATACTAACCTCCTCCTTCTTCAAATAGTCCACCGTAGACCTTAGCCTCGGCACTCCCGGCAAGACCTTCTCTCTAATGTTTGACACCGGCTCCTCCACCGCCTGGGTCTACGACTCCGTCTGCGCCAAAGACTGCCCCAACTACACCTCCTCCAAACGCCCCTTTGTCGGCTACGACACCACCGCCTCCTCCACCAGCCATGCCACCGGTGTCTACGGCCAAATGGTCTACCTCGGCGGCAAAACCGGCGGCCCCGCCTACACCGATGCCATGAGCTCCGGTAATGTCTCATGGACGCAGTCCTTCCTTGCTGCCAACTCTACCACCTGGGCTCAGATGCCCGCTGATGGATTCTTTGGTTTGGCTTTTAGCACTATTGCCGATGCTAACACCACTACCATTGTGGAGACTATGATGCAGCAGGGCAAGCTTGACCTTGCCCGTTTTGGCATCGTGTACCTAAACACTAGCCAGGATAACACGGATGAGGCCGGCCTTGTCACCCTTGGTGCTTCCCGCGAAGACGAGTACTCTACCGGCGTCATTGCCGAGATTCCTACGCAAAAGTCTGGAGCCTCCGGTAGTTTTGAGTTGTGGCGTGTAAACACATATGCTGTCACTGGCTCCCACAAGAAGCTCAACTCCTCCTCTTCATCCAACTCCTCTGCCGTGTCTACAGGTCCCCGTATTTCCCTCCCCGGTGGTTCCTTTACCGTCTTTGACACTGGTGCTAGCGCTGTCTCTGTTCCGACCAATGTCATTGCTCCCCTGTACGAGTCCATTGGCATGAACTGGACTGCCATCGTCAAGGGCAATCACATTCCCAAGTGCTCCGAGTTTACCAATGACTGGTCGGTTACCTTTGAGTACACCAATGGCCAGAATGTCACTGTTACTGGTGACCAGCTAGCGCTTCCCGGGTTCGCTAACCAGGTCGATGCCTGCTGGCCTCCGTTTGACGATTCGGGTATGCAGGATTACTTCTTCCTATTTGGTACTCGGTTCCTCGAGAACTTTTACACCGTCTATGACTTTGGCTCTGCTGATCCCAACTTTTACTCTCCTACCATTTCCTTTGCTCCGTTGAAGGACGGTTTCAAGAAGCAGGCTTCGGCTTAGAGGGTGGGAAAACATGATGTTTATTGATATCATGACCTATCAATGGAAGAACTTTTGTACATAGTTTCTCTTCTAGTAATGATTGTTATTTCTCAAAACAAGAGTTGGGGGGGGGGGTGATCAGTGCTTGTCTTGGCCGTCTTGGCGTGTTGGACAAGTGTATCAGAGTATTTAATGCATTGTATACAGTGATTATCAAGGGTCAGTAGTGCTTTGGAGAGGTTTTTTATTTCAATATAATGTAGTAATCAGACAAATCCAGACATGATGATCAAGATGTTCAAGGAACCAGGTGTATGTGAATAATAAGAGAACTCCCAAGTTTAGTATAGCTGGCCTTTTCCAATAATGGCCCTCCATATAAATATTGATTGTGTGCAAGTAAGTAGATACAGCAACATATAACGCTCAAAAATAGACGTTCCTTCCTCTCTCTCCCTCTATATATCATATACCATCTCCCCTCTAACTTCTAAATAACCATAATCACAGCAGTCACAACCGCCGCCGCCATTCTAGCAAACGACAACATTGGCGCACCGGCAATAACAGTGTGCGTCGCCACAGCTAAAGCACCAGTCCCACTCGCCAACGCACTACTCTTCACCGCAGTCTCCGACGCAACCCCCGTTGTTGACAAAGCCACCTCACTAGCCTCGGTAGCAATGACATCCGGCTTGGGCGACAGAGTTGCTGAGGAAGTCGCAGAAGAAGACGAAGAAGACGAAGAAGACGAGGAAGACGAGGAAGACGAGGAAGACGAGGAAGTCGCAGAAGAAGAAGAAGAAGAAGAAGAAGAAGAAGAAGAAGAAAAAGGCTTCGACGGGGAAACATCGGGGCCGTTCTTCCAGACGTCAAGGAGACATTGTTTAAACAGTTGGTTATCAGACCACTTGCCATTGTTAAAAGAGGGCGTCAGGGTTAGGATATAATCCTGCTTAAACGACCCAGCAGCCCAGCCCGTCAGACCAACATAGACATCGGCGTTCTGGGCAATGGCTTCATTCTGCTGGCAAAAGGCCTTTAAGCAAGTCTGGTCCTTAGAGGCACCAGTCTCGGACACCATGCCCTGACGGCCGGCCTTACGAAGGTAGTCAGCCAGGCTGTTGAAAGCGTCGACGTTGTTCATGACACACTCGGAGTGAGTGCCCGAGTTGTTGATGTCGAGGTACTTGTGGATATCCAGCAGCAGGTTATCGGTGGTGCCGTCAGGGTTCTTGACCTTCAAGAGGGCATCGGCGGAGCCGTTTTCAACCAAGGTGGCAGCCGCGGCAAAGTTGGTACCAGGGAGGAGAATCATCTGGCTCGTGGCTCCCGCATTCCGCAGCGCTGTTACCGTCGCCTGGCACGTATCAGCCCACACGTTGATATCAAGATCATGCGGCTCGTTCATCAACCCAAAGATGACCTTGTCGTTATCCTTCCACGGGTCCGCAATGTTTGTCCACAGCTTGGCGAACTCGTCGGTGGAGGGACCACCCTGGCCGACGATGCCGTGGTCGTAGCGGGCAAAGTTGTGGAGGTCGATTTGGCAGTAAGCGCCCGTGTCGAGGCAGGCCTTGATGAGGGTTTTGTATTTGCCAAAGGCGGTGGAGTCGAGGTCGCTGCCACCTTTGTTGTTGGTGAGGAATTGCCAGGAGACGGGGAGGCGGAACATGTTGAGGCCGTCGTCTTTGACGAAGTGGTTCATTTGGGCGGCGCCATCGACGCCGCCAATGTTTTGGATGGGGAAGACGACTTGGTCGGTTTTGCAGGTTCCCTATATAATGTGCGTGCGTGCGTGCGTGCGTGCGTGTTGGTATATATGAGTCAAGTAGAAATGATGTGTCAACATACATCAATATCACAGCCAAAGTCTGGACCAGCAATGGCAATACCCTGGAATAGGAACCTCGTTAGTATATAGCATCTTGATTGGAGAGATTGGTTTTATGAGGTTATCAAGTATGGGTTGCCAGCATCTTGTCTTACCAGCTTTAGCCACAAGACGCCACCAGACGCCACCAGACGCGCCACCAGACGCCACTTACCACCAATTCGAGTTTAGCCGTAGCAAGGCCAGTCAAGGCCGAAACCAGAGTAAAAGCACGCATATTGCTTGGGAATATCTACAAGAAAGCAAAAGAAGAGACAGCAGAAGCAGGACGCAGACTGTAGGGTTATATAATATAACAAAGTCGGGAAACGCTTCACTAAAACTTATGACTTGATGAGAAGAATAATAAAAGGGCAAACAAAGAAGCCCTTGAAAGGTTAAATACAAGAATAGAGGAAACTTGGACAAGAAAAAAAGAAGGAAAAATATTTTATTTTCTCGACGATAAAAAAGAAGAAGAATAAAAATAAAGAGAGCATCCAATGACCTTTATTCATATCTATACTTTCTTATATTCTCTTCTTCTATATTGACCTTTTTTTTTTTTTTTACCACAGTCACTTCTGTAACACTTTGGTTGTCGATCTTGTCAGAGATCAGAAAGAATAAAGATGGGGTTTTTTTTAAGGGTTGGTGTTTGTCATTGTGATTTATGCCTGGTGTCAGTAGTTTTGGGGGCAGAAGGGCATGGATGAAGGAAAAAGGTTGGGTTGATATTGTCACTGGCATATCCGTATAGTAATAAACTCCTACTTCTCCATCTCAAGACCCTCATTCCTACACCTCAGCCCCCCTCAGAACCATAGGAGCCAAACCTGTACACAGAACTAGCCAAGAAAGCAACGCCACCTCCTCCGGTTCACACAGAAAGGTTCTAGTCAACCAAAATAACAAACCCTTTGGCAGCCGGTATTCATCTTTCGTGAACAATGTCTTGGCCTCAAGTGTTAGTGACCGAGTATCACTTATTCACCGTTTCGTCCAATACGAACATACTCACCGAATACGGACTCTTGTATCTCTCTCTCTCTCTCTCTCTTTCTGGTGTTCCCTCTTTAGCCAAGCCTCTCTCCCTTAGAGTCAAAGCCAAGGAAATAAATAAATAAAACACTCCGCCCTTAACCTACCCTATATTGATACTATCAAGGGAACGAAAATGCCCCCCCCCCCACCTGGATCGTCACAGTCAAAGCTCTAGACTGTGTGTGCCTTTGTGCTAGGAACATGTAACTACGCAAATATCACGTCACGTCGTATTAGACTACCAAGTTTATATAACCCTAATAAACTCCATCACCAGCCAGCTAAACCTCAGTTCAATACCTGGCTTCTAGTCACTACTACACCTGCTCAGACCTCGAAAGATTCAATGGCCCCGCAACAACCGGCCCAGACCCTGACTGAACAGTAGCTGGCGGCATTGAAGCCTGTTGCTGCACTGGCACCCCTGGAACCACCATCGACTGGACCGGCACTGGCACCGACACTGGCACCTGCATCCACCGAATCCCCTTCTGAGTAGGCACCAGCGCATATCCGTACGGCACCGCCATTGCCTGGTTACCAGCCAGATTCACCGGAGCATATACACACGCCGGCTGTACCTGCGGCATGGCATAAACCGTTTTCCGGAACCGTCTAAGCCTGTGAGTCTCTATACAAGACCGGACAAACCAAACAAAGTGCCCCAGAAACGCAATATACACTAGAACCGCTATAACACGATAGATCCACCCATGACGGAGCGCAATACTGTAGAGTTGGAAATATTCAGCTTCCGACTCATAGTCGATGGACGAGTAGTCATCGTTGTAGATCCACACAACAGTCTCAAGGGCCGATAAAACAGCAGTAATCAGCGATATGATCAAATGAACCGCAACATGTCCACCCGGAGAAATCTGCCCCCGGATGCCCCGCGTCATCAAACACAACGCATCCGCAACAATAAACAACAGTGACAAGGCACCAGCCGCCAACCCAAAGCCATAAAAGAATGCAGCATCAACCAGGCCCATGTTACCTTTGTGAATGGAAAAGCCATACACGGAAATGATGATGAGTGCAGTATCAACATTCAGGAGGAAAAAGGCGAACAAGTTCTTGACGACGGCCCAAGAGTGGCTGAATGGAGGCTGGGGAATGGAGATGTTTACAGGGAGTTTCTCGGATGGGAGTGATGATTGCGCAGAGACCGGTGCGATGGACACTTGGGCGGCGGGAGGACGAGGAAGGAGAGTAGGAGTCGCGGGCGAGGGCGGAGTGGCGGTGGTCGGGACTGAGGAGGGGACCGGAGCGTCGGTGGTGTTAATAACGGCCATGGCTTTTGACTGGCGGTCGCGCGAACAGATGAATCAACGCGAATAGTAGAGGAAAGAGTAAAGGCAAAAAGTAACGAACGATGAGTTGAACGAATGACGAGCTGCAAACAACAAAAGGGCCAATGACCCGCAACAAGCGGAAAGAAGCAGAAGAAGAAAAAAGAAAAAAAAGAAAGAGAAACCAAACTTTATTTGTTGCAAGTATCATGAGAACCTCTCCCAAAGCCCTAGACCATAACAGGCCTCCAGCCGCCTAGACCCTTCCTTTTCATCCACTAAACCGCCTGTCATTTTCCTTTTTCGTTGTCGCTTAAAATAAAAAGGGGAAAAAGAAGAGAGAAATTGGAAAAGAGAAAAAAACGAGGAATAATACGCCCGGTTTCTGGTGATGATTGGATTTTAGGTTGTAGCTGAACAAGGAACAAGAGGAGAAAAGGGAAAAAAGAAAAAAAAGAAAAAAAAAAAATTCTCGTGAGAACTTGATTGGGCGAGTTTAAGCAGTGTTTAACCGTATAGTATTTTAGCAAGATTGTACTTTAACCCTAGTTTATGTTAACCCTGCACTTCCATTCAGCTGACATTTAGCCGGCCATCAGCCCATCGAAAGAACTGCCAGTGATCGTCAAGCCAGACAAGTCAGACACCAGAGAAATTGTAAACTGGTCTCAAAGATCGTCTACTGTTATACTGATACAACAATAAAAGGACAGTGTCAAAGATTCAAGGTTCTAGATGGCATCACGATATGAGAACTGACCATTGTGATTTAGTGACATTGTTCCCCTTCTGCCTCAGTTTCCGCTGTGATGTACAAACTACATAACCCACAACATCCTCGATCTATTGACTTCTGCTCTGACAGAGTACTGCTGTTTCTCTGCTTCTTACAAGCCCGCCACATGTCAGCGAAGCCCATCTGCAAAGTATCCTGCCGTTGTGTGCTTATTTCCAAAGCCTATACCATACAAAAAACCAACTCATCGAGTGTGCTTACTGCGTAATATATGCACCATTATGTGCTGTATTAGTCTAAATCTGCAGCCATGGGAGTAGAACAAAAGTAAAAGGCTCTCTTTGTCCAAAAATAATAGCACTTCCCGTATCAGTACAATAGTAGATAGGCGGACTTTTGTCAAAGGAAAACAATAAAAGAAGGAATAATTATATGAATATTGGAACAAAGAAGAACATGCTTACAGTTTAATAAAAGAGGGTGTCAATGGACATGAATAAAGAGATCAAGGAGACCCGGATTTTGGGTGTTGTGTCGTCTTTTCTTTTCCTTTCTTCTTTCTCTTCTGTCAAGTGTTGATGCTATTCGAGTTGTCACTGACTTTGATATATGTCTTGTTTTCAAGATTCATATCACCACTATTGTTCAACTCTTCTCCGTCACTCGTTCCTCCACTATAACCACCACTACAACCACCGCCCAAACATGTCCGATCCTTACTCCACCCTCGGCCTCTCCTGCCCCTCCGGCGGCAAATTCTACATTTGCACCGGCAACGCCACCGAATACATTGGCTGCTGCACCAGCAATCCCTGTACCACCACCCAAAAAGGCACCTGCCCCACCTCCGACCTCCGCAACTCCTCCTTCGCCTCCGACGCCTACACCGCCATCGGCCCCCAAGACTGCGGCAACTCCAACGCCAACTGGTACACTTGCAGTTCTTCAAACCCGCCATTTCTCGGCTGCTGCACTGAGAACCCGTGTGATAGCGGGTGTCCTACCAAAGATTTGGCTCCGGCGAGACTTAGTGCGAATGTGACGTTGCGGGCGGCGTTTTTGGAGGTTTCAGAGGGGACATCGATGGTTTCGGGGGTACCAACTGCGGCGTCGGCTTCGGCTTCGTCGTCGTCTTCGTCGTCGTCTGGAGCCAAGATTGGGGGAATTGTTGGAGGTGTCGTTGGAGGTATCTTGATCATCATTGGAATCGCCTTGTTCCTTTGGTATCGGAATCATAACAAGAAGAAGGCGGCCGAGAACCAGCCAAAGGATATTTCACCAGTGGCTTTCATGGGAAATGCCAAGGTGGGTTCGCCAGAGTCCATGCAAATGATGCATGCGGCTTCAATGACGCCGCCTAGTCATAATGGATCACCTGGGTTCACGCCGCCGCACGTGTATCCCGGAAGTAGCCCCATAATAGGTGGATATCCGCAACAGTATAGTGCTGCTGGTAAGTTGTCAAAGGAATCCTTCCCATTGTTCCCCCCCTCCCCCCGGGGGAAGCACGTGCTAAC
This sequence comes from Bretziella fagacearum, assembly GCA_002018255.1. Classification (NCBI taxonomy): domain Eukaryota; kingdom Fungi; phylum Ascomycota; class Sordariomycetes; order Microascales; family Ceratocystidaceae; genus Bretziella; species Bretziella fagacearum. The sequence goes on along the minus strand of MKGJ01000143.1, from coordinate 26,901 downwards.
TCTTTTTTTTTCTCCTCTCCTTTTAGAACAGGGCATGGCGACTCCACCGCCGCGCGATATGTATAACAACCAATACTTTCAATCCATTTCTAGCATGGGCACGAATCACGGGCAGATGACCGACTACGGTAGACACTCGGCCGGATACTCGAGTAACGGACAGCCATCACCGCCGTTTATCTTTATCAACCAGATGGTTCCGGTTCAAGAGCTGGATTCTACCGTTGTTGAGACACCACCTATTATCATCACGAGTCCTCAAGAGATGCCAACAGATGCTAATCAGAAGCAGTCATCACTTTAGTTATTCTACAAGGTATATCGGTTTTGTTAGAATAAAGTGCAAGGTGGGTAGGTAGTATTGGAGGCTCCTTGATGATGCAGATCAGTTCATGAAAAGGGTCAAGGAACCCTATAATTTCTCCCCTTGCCTTGAACCTCGGCTTGGCTTGCGGCTGTACGTACTTGAATAGAATTCGCCAACATCCAACCGCCTCAAATAGAAATCTTTTCTCGCATAGCTTACAGGCCACGGTCTATCTGCAATAACACAACTGAGCAGTCGCCAATTCAAGCTTCTAGTCTGTGAAATCTATACTGGTCCGGGGTAGACAGGCAATCAGCTACAGGAGGAGTGGGGAATGCTTTGAAATCGTGGCTTTGTTGGGGTTGATGAAAAGAGGAAGACTGACCTGGGGTGTTTAAAGAGAGTGTTTTTCTGTCCATGATATTTACGTTTTTATTTACTTTGATATTTGTTGTCAAGTAACTACTGAAACCAATTAAAGTCCGCTCTTTTTATTTTATTTAAATTTTCTAATTTTCAAGCTCATTTCTTTACATCACCAACTACATACAGCCTCAACCTCATTCGTAACCTCCACCTCCACCATGGAAAACCTTTCAATCGTCCTCAACGAACGCCCTACCGAGGCCATCATCCCCGGCCGCACCTTTGCCCAAAAGCGCACTCCCGCCCCCACCGCCGCCGACCTCAAAGATGGCGAAATCCTTGTCGAAACCCTCTACGTTAGCATCGACCCCGCCATGCGCGGCTGGCTCAGCGGTACGTTTTCCTCCACCTACTACTCGTTTAATTTCAATCCAGTTACTAACACTAAACAAAAATACAGAGGCTCGCTCTTACCTCCCGCCCGTAAAGATCGGCGAGGTCATGCGCTCCTACTCGGCCGTCCGCGTCATCGCCTCCAAGTCCTCTCAGGCTGCTCCCGGCGATGTCGTCACCACCGCGTTCGCCGGCTGGACGACCTATGCTATCCTAAAGGAGGGCCGTTTCGATCCCACCGATACTGTCCCCCAGACTTCTCACATTCCCGATTTGCTGGCCGGTGTGGGTATGACGGGGCTGACGGCATACTTTGGTATGCTCAAGATTGGTGAGCCAAAGGCTGGGGATTTGGTGGTTGTTAGTGGGGCGGCGGGTGCGACGGGGAGTGTTGCGGGGCAGATTGCCAAGATTAAGGGTGCGAGGGTTGTGGGTATTGCCGGGTCGGATGACAAGGTTAAGTGGTTGACGGAGACGCTTGGGTTTGATGTTGGTCTAAACTACAAGGCGCCAGATTTCAAGGAAAAGTTTAAAAAGGCGACCAAGGATCTCATTGATGTCTACTACGACAACGGTTAGTAAACCTACCAAGCCTCCCATCATGATATGACATCATACTAACAATCTCCTTCTTGGTAGTTGGCGGTGAAATCCTCGACATGTGCCTCCGCAAGGCCAAGCCCTTTTCTCGCTTCGTCATGTGCGGTGCCATCTCTCAGTACAACTCCTCTGTCAAGACTGGCCCCGCCAACATGGACAAAATCATCACTATGCGTATCAAGATGCAGGGGTTCATTGTCATGGACTTTAAGAAGGAATACCCGCAGGCGAAGCAGCAGCTGGCTGATTGGCTTCAGGCTGGCAAGATTAAGAGATTTGAGACTATTGTCAAGGGCGGGTTGCCCAAGGCGGAACAGGCTTTGATTGACTTGTTTGATGGGCAGAATACTGGCAAGTTGTTGGTAGAGTTGAAGTCATTGCCCAAGGCCAACTTGTGAGGGAGTACATATCTCTGATTTTGTACCACTTAGGGTTACATAACCCCTGTGCCAACACCGTTCTTAGTCAGCAATCCGCTCTTGTTGCCCATGTAGACGACTAGCTGAACAGAACCCTGCAAGTTGGAGGTCTGCCACGCTGTTATCTAAACCCCAACAGGGTTAAACGGGAAATTGACTAAACCTACAACTAATAGGTTAATAATCTATCGTCACTACTCGGAGGAGAACACTTGTATAGATCGACATTATTGAGTCCGCTGAACTAGGATGATCTCGCAGCTCTTTCCATTTTTGTAAGCTTATATCGTTCCTTCCCTCTTCTCTTTTTGTCGAGCTTTCCTCCACCAATTACGAAAGTTCCTTCCTTGTTTATATAAAAAAAAAAAAAGAACCAACCCCACATATCGTGAAATAATTTAGCCTTGGAATCAGCCGCAACCCTTATTCCACTTCTTCTCCCTTCCTCACCACCACGACCGCCTTGTGAAATCAAATCTACCGATTCAACTTCCTCATCACTCTCATCTCTGGACTCATCTCAGCACATGGGCGACCCTCTGTAGTATGAGAACCTCCCCCTCCTCCCCTCTCCCATCCCCCCCACGTCTGCTAAGCGATTGGCATGCCATGCCCTGTTTCGACCTCTCTCGTAGGCCTGTCACTGCGCCTGCATTGCAGTAGGCACATCAATCACACAGACCTCGACCAATTTGTCATTGACGGTTTCTTGTCTTTGCTTACATCGCTAAGGTGTATAGACATGCACATTTATGTCACCCGTTTGGGCTGGCCCATGGGAGGGTCGAATTGAACTTACATAGGTACCTATGTATACAAGTAAGTACATACACTTGATATCTCGTCGGGCACCGCCTGTTCTTGTTCGCATTCGCTTGACGGGCTTGGTCATCGCAGGCTTTGTCTCTTTTCTCTGAATTCTCATTAATCCAGCGTTCCGTTCGCTTAATTTCAGGGCTCAGTTGGACTCGCTCTTTTTCAACATTTATACTTTCCCTTCGAATTGTACTCAGTCTTTCGAAGCCTTTTGGATTGATCGTTCCATCGTCACAAGACAACCATTCCGCAACGGTACCGTTAAATACCCTCCTCGCGAATTCTGATTTCCTTACCGATCCCGACTTGGACACCTTTCCAAATTCGAAACCTGTTTGCGCATTGTCCAACCTCCGCCCTCCGTCCGACGACAGACTCGAAACCCCCCCACAACGCACCCACGCAAACCCTCGCTACAACCAAACCATACAATCTCCACCACCTCGTACCGACCCGGCCGCACAAAAGAGAGAGACTAGTTCGTCTCCTACAAGAATGCCCACATCAAAACCGGCACCCTTTCCACGTCGGCCGCGATGCCACTTTTCCCGATCTCGTGCCGGCTGCTTGACTTGTCGGATCCGTCGCAAGAAGTGCGATGAGACCAAGCCCGTCTGCGGAGGTTGCGATCAGGGAAAGCGCACATGCACGTGGCCGACACCTAGAGCTGTGGGCCCTGGTCCAGGGGGTACGGAGCCGTATATATCAGTTCGTCGTAAGGAATCTCCTATAATAGATCCGGCATCGTTCCCTGCGAATCTGCCGCCAGGGATCGTACCAGTAAGAATTGTAATGGATGGCGGAAAACCACCGGCTTGTATGGCGCCGGAAATCTCGGAGGGGTTGCACATTATTCACGAGCATCCCAATCTGGGTCACCCACATGTATCACCACCGCATCAGTCTAGTTCCTCATCTCCGGATAGTTTAGGGATTCACTTGACGCCGAATGGCCCTTCAAGCGGCGACGAGCACTGGAGTTCGCCGCCAGGGCCTATGGGATCTGGTAGTGCTGATCCACCGTATATTCATGGACCTGGAATGGTACCACCACCAACGTACCAACAGCCTGTTGACCGGGTTCCAAGTAGTGGTGTATCTATGCCAGTCAGTCATGACTTGCAGTATCAGCCAGAGTTGCAATCACCAAACATGCTACCCTTGAGTATGATTAATGCACAGACAGATCCCATAACATTGTCAGTTCCGCCTATTGCCATGGTACCACCTGCAATGCCTATGGCCACAGTTGCGTCCATGTCAGAATATCAAACAGAACCCGCCTCTGCCTCCCCATTGTCAAACATGTCTGATTTCCAATCTATACCTGCTTCAACGTACCACCTTATCACGTCTAGTTATCCAGCTTACAACAATGCGGCTCCGATATCAACTGGACCACCCATTACGTCAATATCGGCACTCATGATGCCGAATGATTTCACGGAAACCTCAACCAGTCAGAAATACCAAGAACAGTCTCCCGTGTCTCGGGTCACTGCTAATGAGCCATATTCACCATCAATGGTTCCAGTATCGGATGTTGAACCCATATCTGGTTCAGCGCCTGGTACGTCTTATGAATACCCCGGTCCTTCAACGCAGACGACGACGACGACGACGACGCCCCCGACGCCCCCGACGCCGATATGGACCGGACCATACTCACAACCTCGCAATCAGAGGGGCTCTTTTAGTAACACTGAAGCCTCTACATGGTCAAGCGTTACCACAGGATGTTCAATTCGCAACTATAGCTATGGCGAAATCCCACCAACAATCACCGAAGACACCGGCCCCATTGGGATCGTCATTCCGCCAAAGGAGCCCGCAAGACAACGTATTCCAAACGCACCACACCGTAATGCTCGGGCACCAACTCCAATTCGCATGTCGGGTTATGTTAGTGTAGCGGACAACGGCAATGTTACAGAGCTTACCGAGTCGGGCGAAACTATCTTGGGGGCTATGACGGAACAGCAGTTTGCCGAGTACATTGGCAAGTTTATTGATGATAATGACTCGATTTCACCATCATTGCTTTTAAAGCAGCAAATCGTCTCTGGTGGTGGGAGGCCTAGATCACGAGATGCTCATCCTCGGGATACTAGTGTGGAAGATGACGATGACGGGGCGGTTCCTAAAGTTTGGAGACCAAGTGCTGGTGAATCTAGCTCATCAAGTGGCGCGCTTGCCTTGACCAGAAAAGAACAAAAGTTGCAACTGGCTAGACACAAGCGCATGCAAGATGCCAACGATGCGGTGACATCATATGTTGAGAATGTCCTGTATTCCACCAATGGTCGTGATTTCTCGGTGCCGTCTAAACAGAAACGTTTGGCTGCTCGCATGGTGACTCGGTTTAGTGTTCCGCGTAACATTATGGGGTTTGCTGATAACACACAGTTGGACCCTCGGTCTCACTTGCTATTCAAGCATTATCTCGATCACGTTGCAGATGAGCTAGTGTCTTGTCATGATACGATTAACCCGCTGAGACGCTATGTCTTACCGTTGGCACAACGAGATGATATCTTGATGCATGCCATGTTGGCAGCAGGCGGGGCTTACTTTTGTTTTGAAGAGTCGGTTAATCCGGCACTCGGAGAGGTTTCACGGAGACATTACTCTATAGTATTGAGTCGTCTGCGGCCGGCAATTCAAAGCAATAAGTATGCTGGAGAAGAAGACCGCATTTATTTGGTGTCGATTATGCTGTTGTTGTCTTTGTTCGAGGTAAGGTTTTTTTTTTTTTATCTCTTTAATTTTTTTTTGACATGTTGAATAATGACTTCAAGTTATATTTTTATTTAATTTTTTTAACTTGTATTATAATAGACATTAGCTGGCAGTACCTACGGCAGCATTCTTATGCACCTTCATGCTTGCCGGACTGTTCTTCTTTCGTTATTCGACAACCCACCCGAGGATCCGCGCTCGGATGTCGGCGTCATGTTTGGTTTCCTTTCCGAGTGCTACATTTATAGTGGTACCATGGCGGCTGTATCTACACTCTTGTGTGAACACAAGTCACTCTTGCCTATTGATCCTTTTATGCGGGATCTTTCATTTCTCAAAAAGTTCCCGACTTGTCGCTGCATGTTGGGCATCAGCCACAGTCTGTTCCAGATGCTCCCCGACGTGATTGATTTGGGAGTGGCCCGCTTTGAGGAGGAGAAGACGAATGAGGCATCAGTGGAAGTATTTCAGAAATATCGGGTGCTCCTGCAGAAGATTACAGAGTGGACGGACCCGGACGATGACGGCACGATGCGCATGGACTGGAAGAACGCGTCGACTGTTTTCCAGCATAGCATGGCCATTCTCTTGCACAATCTTTACTATTTTGACTTGCGGTCGGATCCGGATGTCTGGGCTGATGTCAACCAGCGGGTTGAGGCGGCGTTCCCACTGTTGCTATCTGTTGCTCTGTCGTCGAATATCGGGGCGATGATGTTGTTCCCGTGTCTGGTGTTTGCTTCGAGTACAGAGCAGGAATGGCTGAGGGGGACGTTTCGGTATGGGATTATGGCGTCCAAGTTTAAGAGTTGTTCGATGAAGCAGGCGTTGATAGTGTTGCAGAAGTTGTGGGATGATCCGGCTCCGAAGGCTTTTGGGCCAAGAGGGCTCGGGTATATTATGAAGAAGCATGGTATTATTTTTACATTGGTATAGAAGGGGGGGGGGGGGGGGAGATTTGTTTTTCTGAATTATAGATGGCTTACTGTGTCCAGCCCTTTAAATCTCTCCCCCCCCCTCCCCTTTCCCATTTTTTTCTCTAAATCTAAATCAAACTCCTCTGCTCCGTCACATGATAGGCATCATAACTATCCCTCCCAAAAGAATCCCTTCCATACGAATACGGATAACCATCAACATTCCCCGTTTCCTCCTCTTCCTCCTCCATCGGCTGCTGCTCATCCATCCGCAGCCGCCCGTTTTCCTCATGTATAGCCAAGTGCCTTGTAGCCGCCGGCACCGGCTCCCTCTCGACTTCATGCACTCGGCCTTCGGGGATTGGATTCGGTGCGGAATATGCTCGGGCACGGCGTGCGCGGATCCAGGATGCTGGAGATCGGAGGGAGGATTTCGAGGGGGTGGTGGGGGGTGTTGGGATTGATGTGGTGGTGGTAGTGGTGGTGGTGGTGGTGGTGGTTGTCATTGTTTCTGAGGGGGGATAATGCCGGTGGGTTCCGTTGAATATGTCGATGAAGCGGGGGTTTTCGGGGGGTGTCGGGGGGCTGGTGGCTCTAGTGACGGGGAGCTGCCAGGCGGGGAAGTCCTCGTCTTCAGATTGAGAGCGGGAGGTATTGCGGGAGTGGGTATGTGGATAAGAGGCGGCGGCGGTATCCATGTCGGCGTAGCGGCCGTGGAGTTTCCGGGAGGAGGAGTCGCGGCGGAGGGTGGGGAGGTTGGAGATGAGGGATTTGGCGGTGGAGACGGTGGTGGATTTCATGGTGGAGAGTTTGCTGTTGCGGCGGGGGCGGGGGCGGGTGAGGCCGGTGGTTGCGGGGGAGGTGGAAGGGGGGTGATGGGTTGTGGCGTCGAGGTGGGAGGAGGCGCAGTGGTCGGAGTTGGAGGAGAAGTTGAGGGTGCTAGAGCGGGAGCTGGGGGATTATCAAAGAGGGGTTAGTGGGTGTGTATGGATTAGAGGGGCATGATGGGACATACCGGCTTAGAAAGGGACGCATTGTGGTGGTTTAGATGGAGTTAGTTGTATGATGATGATTTAACGGACGAATTTCAAAGAAAAAGATTGTGACGAATTGACATCTCACCAAAGAATCTCGCTAAATGATGAAATCTAAAACAAAGAAAAAGAAAAAGAAAGAAAACAACGGAAATTCCCAAACGTCCAGAACCTTTATAGAAACCTAACAATATCCAACCCAATTTCTTTTTCTTTCTTTTTTTTTTTTTCAATATTTCTTTTTGAGGCATAACCTAAGCCACCTTTGAGTAATATGTTGCCTCTCTTTTCCTCTCTTTTCTTCTATTTTTATTTATTGATTTTTCTCAATGTAATCCGAAGACGAGAACGAACTTCGGACCGAGAACGAGTTTACTGGGTTTGTTCAATAATAAAGGAGTATTTTTGGGGGAGGGGGGGGGGGGGGTTATTTTTATAGAGTTCTGAATAGAGTTCTGACTATATGTATCAGATGCAGCCAGCGGCTACAATTGTCTTTTTCTTCTCTTTAATCTGTATTTATTTATCTTGACAGTCATTGTCTACATCTCCTTGGAGTTTTTTTTTTTCTTTTTTCTTTATTTTATTCTTAAATATATAAAACAAGCACCTGTCACACCATCCAAAGTCTCTCATATTCGCCTTTGCCTCCTCCAAAATTGCACTTAGCCTAACCTAACCAACCACCAGAGACTCTCTCCCTCTATATTGCCTGGTCCTTGCTAAAACAGAGGCATTTACAATGGCCAATATGTAATCCATCCAGACACCATGGTGCCTTATGTATGTATGTCCCTCCTGCTCTCTCCCCTTCTGTTGCCAAAATCTCCAGACAATCAAAAGCTTCTCGTCCAAGCAAATCTGACCAACATGTTGCCACCCATTCCTTTTAACCATTATTTTACCTTTTCCCTCTCTGTCCTCCTTCATCTTCCCATCTTCCCACTTCCCACAGTCCTGCATATAGACAACAACCATATAACCGTGGTTCCATCGCCACGCAGACCAATCAGCACATGGAACCTTGCTACATTAAACTCAAACTAAAAAGTCCCACATCTCTAATCACCCCCCTTCTTCATGACCTTTTCTGTACCTTGTTTTTTTTTTTGCCTTCCTACCACACAAAATTGGGAGGCATTCTCTTTCCCAACCAAACAACCCAACCCCGTTCGTTTCATGAGGGAGGGAGGGGCCTTATGTGGAAGAGTCAAGTGCCGGGGAAAGTTTTGGATTGATGGATGATGGACAGGGCATGTCGAGTGAGGCGAGGGAAACAGTTGAGGCGGATTATTTAGTGTAGAGAGATCTGGGGGGGGGGCAGTAATCCTGGTGTTGAGCACAACCCCTTTTGTAAAGTAAAGAACCCTATATTGTAAAACCCTAGTGGTATTGTCCAAATCAAAGAAAACACTCACCACAATGCAGAGATCATTGACTGACATGATGACGCCATTCACTGGCGTTTTCATTACTCAATGTCTGAGCCTATCTTACATCTTACATACTACCCACGAATGCGTACCCGGATGGCCAACTGCCAAGACGCCGTATGCCAAGACGCATCCATCAAGGTTCGCGATATCAACGCCCGTTATCAAATCGGTGGTTGGGCGATATATGTCTATGGCCGGATTCAAGGTAGTTATAGATGATGTACAAAAGTTTTTCAAGTGATTAGTAAATTGATAAAGAGGGAAGGCTGGCCGTCTACCGAGTAGTTACTTCTTCTTCTTCTCACCTCACCTCACCTCACCTCACCCCACTTCACCTCGACCCTTGCCATCTCCTCAAGTCACTCGTTCTCCATTGTTTCTATCCTCTTCCTTTCTAGTCCACCAAAATGAAATTCTCAACTCTCCTCCCCCTCATCTCCCTCACCCTCGCCCAAACAACCTCTCACTCCCTCGCCCCATCCCCCACTGAATCCACCGGTTGTGAAGCCCACAACGACCACTGGCACTGCGAAGCCGCCCGCACCGACGTCTCCGCCGCCACCGCCACCGCCACCCATGATCATGATTACGACCAAGATGACCACGACGACCACGACCATGCCTCATACACATTTGCCTCGGGAACGGCTTCGCAGAAGCCCAGTCCCACTGAATCAACGAGCTGTGTGGCGCATGGAGATCACTGGCACTGCGAGGCGGCGAGAACTACGGGTGTAGTGGCCTCGGGGACGGGCAGTGTGACTACTGCGGCTACCACTACCACGACGGGGACTACTGTTACGACTACTACAGATGTTGCGACGGCTGGGGCGGGCCGGCTGGGGGCTTCATTGGTGGGAATGCTTGCCGTTGTTTTGGCGCTGTAAGCTGTAAAAATGATCACAAGGGGCAGACACCATGTGATACAACATTATCAACACGTTCTTTGTTCAAGTGTCGTTTCTATTAGTAATCGGGTTCTTTCCGTAATTAGCCTAGCTTCCACGGAATTTCCAAATCGCTTCTAGAATATCCCCAAGGGTTCCCGTACCTTACAAATCGGGTACAAAATCAATTACTTCAACATCACATCATCAAATTAGGAAGTCTTGTGCGACATTCGTGCGACATTCCAAAATCTAATATAAAAATATCACAATCCATTCTATACACTGTGATAATTAAATCATTATCAAAATAAAATCTTGCAGTAACTCATTTTTTTAACATTGGTATTCCCAATCACAAACTAACTAAACCCGTACGTGCTTACCTAAAGAAAAAAAAAAAAACATAAACCCACCACCGCCAGGCATCGCCAAGAGAAAGCCAAGCCGGACAATTCTTCCAAATGAACTTTTTTTTTTTTGGCAGACAAGAGGTGCATTTTTATCAAGAAGCGATAGCCATCAGGGTTCTTGTCTTGCCAATGGCTTGTAGAAAGCCAAGAGATAGCCAAGAGATGTTGGACATCAAGGTGTATTGATGCTGGGGGGAGGCGAATGAAGGAGGCGGACGATGACGGGGAAGGGACATGGATGTGTGCAAATGTACCTATATATCTGCAAGCAGACATAATGTTTATCTAGTTGTCATCTGTTGTTTGTTTCTAGATGGTGTACCACTGACACATGGAAACAACATCTTCGTCAAGACTTGACGTTTGTTGACACCAGTAGCCAATATCAGCGCAACACACCTCGTTAGTTATTCTTCTCTACCGCAAGCTGACTCGGCGTTTGTATGTATACACATATGTAAGCGCATCCTCCGTTCCCGCCGACACCTTGATGTCCTCCACCACCACCACCACCACCACCACCACCAAAAAAAAAAGCCCTCGTTACTATCCTATCAATCTTGTGTGGGTCTTTGCGTTTCTTTCAAATAACCTCTCCCGTCGCCATCACACAGACACAGACAATCACATGTCGATCCAGTCTTTTCTCTAACCCTTGACATTCCTAGAATGAAACAAATCATCATGTCTCTACGAACTTTGATCTTTCTGGCTACGGCAGTATCTGCCCATCTCACGCCAACACCGACACCGACACCGACACACGCGCACAATCGCCGGCAAGCTTCCATAACTGCCATTTCAGAATGTCATATTGAATCCTCTACACAGCAAGTTTAACCCTCAGACTGCCCATTCTCTCCATCACCGAGTTCAAATAAAACATTCGCTAACTGGCGGAAACTCACAGATACTGTCACGCCGGTGCCACCGAAATTGCGGTCATTGCCAAAGTTACAGACACAGCGTTACCAGAGTCGTACACGGATTGTCATGCTCATGCCACAGCCACGTAAGTTTGCTTATTTGATTACCATGGTGATAGCCCTGGAGCAATACCATCTCAAACGATGAGGCTGACTGTATATAGATATTGTGTAGCCGGGGATTCAGAGGTGCAGGTTTCAGTGGTTGGGGCCAAAGTGACGGCAGCTGCTTCGGCTTCTGAGACCGCTACAGCGACGGCCGTCCCGGCTGTATCCGATTGCCATCTTCATGGAACCGAACTGTAAGTCCCCCCCTCCCTCCCTCCCCTTTACTGTCTGGAATCTCGAAACTAACAGACCTTAGTTACTGTATGGCCGGCACTACAGAGTACGTTGTCGGTGTAACCGTCACTCAGACCACTGATATCCCGGCTTCTTACACCGGGTGCCACTCCCATGATGCCAACCTGTGAGTTCATCCCATGTTTGTGCCTGTCTGCACCGATAACTTGCCCAGAATATTGTCGACTAATCTTTGTTTATTAGCTACTGCATGGATGCCAATGGCGATGATGTTTCCTTGACGCTCAAAGGTCAAGAAGAGACGAGCAGTACCGAGACTGAGAGTTCTGCCAGTTCAGAAGAGATGGATTGTCATTTTCATGCGGGCGTTGAGTAAGTTTCTCTTTGGGACTCCCTGGTTAGGACTGGATAAAGAAATCAGATTACTGACATGAGATTTAAAAAAAAAAAACAGACACTGCGTCGCCAAAGGAGGCAGTGAATCATCAACTAGCTCGACGTCATGCGCACGCGTAGATAGAGACTATGACGTGAAGCTCCGTATCGGTCTATTGTTTGTTATTTTGGCAACAAGTGCCCTCGGTAAGTCCCTCTTCTGCCCATAGTCTCACCTGGTTTCTAACATCTTTCTTCCCCCCCCCTTTCAGGCGTCTTTGCTCCAATCTTGCTACAAAAGTACCTCCCCAACAAACTCGGCGGCTTCTTTGTCGTCCTCAAACAATTCGGCACTGGCGTCATCATCTCCACCGCCTTGGTCCACGTAAGCCTCCAACAAACCTCTCCACCCTGCCAAAGCTAACTCTCATCCTCCAGCTCCTCACCCACTCTACCCTCATGTTCGAAAACTCCTGTCTCGGCCGCCTCAAATACGAAGCCACCTCCACCGCCATCATGATGTCAGGCATCTTCCTCTCCTTCCTCGTCGAATACCTCGGCCACCGCTACGTCCTCCACTGCGAATCCACAACCTCCCTCTCCCTCTCCCCCGCCGCCCGCACCACCGCCAACGAAATGGTCAACATCACCGTCATGGAAGCCGGCATCGTCTTCCACTCGTTGCTCATCGGCCTCACGCTAGTCGTTACCGGCGACTCGGCGTTCATGACGTTGTTTATTGTCATCATCTTTCACCAAATGTTTGAGGGAATTGCTCTTGGTAGTCGCATTGCGGCGTTGGGGACCGGTAAGGCTGCGGTGTTGTCGGGGTTGGGGCATCATCATGGTGGATCACATAGGAATGGTCCGGCGGTGGTGAAGCAGTCGGTGATGACTGCAGTGGGGTCACAGCCGACGGATACGGCATCGGCAACGGCATCGATGGCATCGACGACTGCGGCGTGTGCTTCATCTCCCGGGACTACCTCGGTGCCGGTGCCAATGCGGAAGAAACTGCTTCTGGCAGCGATTTTTGCGTTGGTGACGCCTATTGGTATGGCGATTGGTATTGGTGTGCTGGATCAGTTCAATGGGAATGACAAGTCGACGATTGTGGCGATTGGGACGTTGGATGCGTTTTCGGCGGGGATTTTGATGTGGGTTGGGCTCGTGGAGATGTGGGCGGCGGATTGGATGTATGGAGAGTTGGCGACTTCGAGTCTGGGGAAGACGGGATTAGGGTTCTTTGGGTTGGTTTCGGGGATGGTGGCTATGAGCGTTTTGGGGAAATGGGCTTAGTGTTGTAGGTACCTAAGGAGGAACTAAAACGGCGTATTGTAATGAATATTCAAAATATTCATTCAGGTATATCAAAATTCAACATTTACAACTCATCTCTGCCTAATGCCGTTAACGGCTCAACAACCACCTTTTGTGCCTCCGTCATGTCACCTGCCCTCCATGAATATTCAAAGCCCCAGTTGGATCCCGCTGCCCCAATCTCCCCCTCCTTGGATAGGACCACCAACCCAGCTTGTATATCAGGGAACTTGTTAAGCATCCGTCTCACCGAGTCTTCCGCTGCTTCATGAGCAGACATCCCCCGTCTCAGATTCTCCACAGCCTGATAACACGGTAAAAACCGCATCATGATATCTCCGTCTCCTGTCGCTCCACAGGCTCCAACATCACCGTCAACATAGGAACCACTGCCAACTATTGGTCCATCGCCAACTCGGCCTGGAATCTTGTGGCGGGCGCCATTGGTTGATGTAGCAGCTGCCATGGTGCTGTCAGAGGCAAGCGCCAGTACTGACACTGTATCATGGGAAGTGGATTGAGTCTTGACTTGTCCCGAATGATCAACATCCGATGGCGAATACGGCCCACAAGAGCTTCTTGAATCCGGTAAAACCCCCGTCCAAAAGTTGGGCTGACATTTTGCCTGCTTCCATGTCTCACAAACCCCTCTTGACTCCTCCGTCCCCAAATCCTCCTCCACAAATCCCATCTTTACAGCAAACTCCGTCGCTGCCTCTCCCACCAATAACGTATGCCCCGTCCTCTCCATTACCATTCGTGCCACCCCTACTGCATTCTTCACCCTCTTGAGTCCCGCCACAGCCCCGGCATTCATCGTCGTACCGTCCATGATCAGGGCGTCAAGGGTCGTCTCGCAGTTTTCATCGGGAGACCCGCCAAAGCCGACGGTGCGGTCGCAGGCGGCGGATTCACAGGCGGCGGCACCGGCGGCGACCGCTGTCAGGGCGGAAGATGTTGATAGGAGGGTTGTGAAGGCGGTGTTGGTGGTGGTGAAGAATGGGCCGGACCAGGTGTTGACGATTATGGGGGGATGGTGGTGGTGGTGGTGGTGGTGGTGGCTGTGGGTGGGAAGGGGATAGAGGGAGAGAAGGAGAGATAAGGAGACGGAGTTGATGAATGATTTCATAATATAACGAGGAGGTTGATGAGATGATGGTAGTTCAAGAGAAAGTGTGCCCTGAATGGTGCATCAATATAAGGACTCAGTCGGTATTACTCATACGAATTTAGAGGTGGTGGCGCAGTTGGGAGCGCGTTAGACTGAAGTCGCAAACCTCGGTTCGAGTTCTTTGGAACATCTAAAGGTCACTGGTTCAATCCCGGTTCACCCCAAGTTCTTTTTTTCTTTTTTTTTTTTTTAGGGGGGGGGGGTCCTTCCTATCTCTGAGAATAGCTGATAACGCTTATCTTTTATCTAACTAAAACCGTCGGGTCCCGATACGGCAGGTGCGGCTGTTCCTTCCCGTTATAGCTACAGGCTTGTCTCCACTTTAAAGTGATCTCCAGCTTTCGGGGTAACTGCTTTGATATAAAAACGACTACCTCTCCTTGACCGACTACAAGTCTTTTATTTATTTTATTTATTTTCCTTCATCTTCTCTTTCTTATTTCCCCTTCTTTTTTCTTCTTCTCTCTTCTCTTCTTTGACCATGTCTGTCCCCATTTACACCACCGTCACCCCGGACCTCCTAACCTCCATGTCCCTCACGGACACCGAGTTCTCCGGCCTCCGTACAGCCGCCGTCGAAGCCAAGTCGGTTGCTTACTGCCCCTACTCGAAATTCCGGGTCGGTGCCGCCCTATTGGCTCCATCAGGGAAAATCATCCAGGGTGGGAATGTCGAGAATGCCTCGTATCCGGTGACGACTTGTGCGGAGAGAGTGGCGATTGGTGCGGCGGTTACGTCGTTTGGGGAATTGACTTTCCGGGCGGTAGCGGTGGCGACGGATGTGACGCCTCCAGCTTCGCCGTGTGGGATGTGCAGACAGGCGTATGTTTAGGATGTTGGCTTTGGTTTCGAAAGGAATTGCTAACATATCGTGTAGAATCCGGGAGTTTTGTGACTTGAAGACGCCCATTATCATGTTTGACAAGGATGAAAAGTTTAGTGTTTTAACACTTGAAAAGGTATGTATTCAAAAGTATCAGTGACAGTGTTGGAAATGCGTCTGTAGCTTACATAATTTCACGTAGCTTTTGCCCCTGTCTTTCGGCCCCGATAGCCTGCCGCCTCCGGATGTCCTAGCCGCTGCCCTTGGAGAGACTTGAAAACAAGTTCCTGATTATATATACTCCTCTCTAGACAGTAAAAACAATGTCTTTTTTTAAAAAAAAAAAACCTTTTATAAACTCATATGACACATCATTCTAGAAAATACTTTACAAGATAAACCTTCCACTGAACCTCATCTTGCTCAGTTCCCCCTTTTCCCCTCCTCCCTCCCTCCCTCCCTCCTCCTCCTCCTCAAGCACTTTGTTTCCGCTCCACTTTCGCCAATTGTCCCTTCTCACCCGCCTCAACTCCCTTCTCCTGTCTTTCCCTGATAGCTTCAATCTCCGCATCAAGGCGACTGCCACCCTTTGTAGTCTTCCAGGGTGCCGGAGCTCCCTCAGCAAACAACACCTCAATCTCCTCCAGGGTCTTCCCACAAGTCTCGGGATATGTAAAGTGCGCCACAATCGCCGCAAGGATACAAAGGACGCCAAAGATGATAAAGGTCTTGTACGTAATGTTTCTGAAAGCCGGCGGCGTGAACATGCCTAGGGCAAAGTTGAACAGCCAGTTGGCCACAGCAGCCAGGGCCATTCCCGTCGCTCGCGTCCCAAGCGACCAAACTTCGGCCGCGTACACCCAAGCAACTGGGGCAAGCGTCAGGGCGTAGACGATAATCAGGAGATAACTAAAGGCGATGACGGTGTGTGAGGCGGATCCGGAGACGGTAATGAGGACGTTGGAGTTGCCGTTGACGCCACCGGGGACGTAGACACCGTAGCCACCGAGCATGCCAGCGACTATAAAGTGGCAGACGGCCATGCCGACGGCACCCCAGATGAGGAGAGGACGACGGCCGGTCTTGTCGATGAAGAAGAACATGATGCCGGTGAAGCTGAGGGTTTGATTAGTATGAGGGTGGTTACAGTAGGGAGAGAGGGAGAGAGAGAGGGAGAGAGAGAGAGAGAAAGAGAGACAGAGAAAGAGACTTACACGATGAAGAGGGCGTATTGAACGCCAGAAGCCAAAAGATTGGCATTCTTTTCAAGACCAGCCATCTGAAAGACATAGGCTTAATGATTATGGTTAGCACACAGTTCCAACCAATGTACTCTTTCTTGATGGGCTCACTTACTGATGTAATAAACAATGGCGTTGGCACCTGAAAGCTGCTGGAAAGCTTGAACCGACATACCCGCCATAGTCCGCTTCCACATTCCATTCCCCGTAAAGCTCCTCCACCCCTGATTCGCCGCCTTCTCCGCCGCTAACACAGTCGAAATCTCGTCCCACTCGGCCACCACCCTCGGGTCCTCGATATCACCTCCAGACTGGATATCCGCCAGCGTCTGCAGAGCCTCCCGGTCTCTCCCAACCTTGGCCAGCCATCTCGGCGACCGCGGGAGGAAGGGAAGACCAACCATGAGGAGGATACAGGGAATAAACTGGGTTCCCCAGGCCGTGCGGAATGAGGCGGTTCCCTTGATGTGGCTGCAGCCGTAGCCGATAAAGTACATGATGAGGATTCCCCATTCGATGGCCAGTTGTTGGATGACAATGATGCGGCCGCGGCGTTCACGCTTGGCAATTTCTGCGAGGTAGACGGGAACCTGGGAGGATGTGATGCCGACGCATACACCGTTGAGAATGCGTCCCGCAATTAGAGATCCAATACCATTGGTGCCGACTTGGATGGCAGTTCCCGCGAGCCACCAGAAACAGCCAAAGAAGATGGAGTCCCGACGACCCCAGCGATCAGATATGGGACCGGCAATCAGAGAGCCAAGGACAGAGCCGGCAGCGAGAGAACTGCCGATGGCGCCTTGGATGACGCCGTGGGGGTTGTCAAAGTAGTTGATGTATTGGTCGGTGATGACGATGGCAGACATGGAGGAGATGTCAAAGCCAAAGAGCATCCCACCGACGGTAGCAATGAGGGCTACAAAGTATGTGTTGGCTAGAGCAGGAGAAAAGCGTGTTAGTAGATTACTTCAAGTTTCGGCAAGGGAAGAAGGGGGGGAAACAAAAGCGTACTAATCTTGGGGAAGTGGATGCCCATGGTTGCGGTTTTGCCCCAGTAGAGGGTCTCTTTGTTTGTTCTTTTTTGTTATATAGTGATGAACCGAGAGCCCGCAAGAGTGTGATGTGATGTCTGCAGTTTCTAACAAGTTCGAGTTGGAACAGGATGTCTGGCCATGACCTTTTTTATATGTCTTTGGGTTCCCCTTTCTCGACGTCATTCCTCCGAGCACTGAGCATCATCATCTTCTTCACCTTCTTCCTCTTGCTTCTAATTAGCCTCTATCTCGCCTCTCCCCGCAACCCTCCCTTGTTTGTTTCCCCCCCGGGTTCTACCCCATATCATGAGTCTCTAACCGCAGGTCCAAGTCCAAGTTACCAGTTGACAGTCATAGTTGCAATATTACGGCGGCAAACGTACCTACACCAACCATCAAATGGCAAGGATACAGAAGTTGTCAATACCGAAAGGGGAAAATGGCCGAGAGTAGACCGCGGTCAAGGTTGTCTCTCTGGCGCGGCTGCCGATGGGATAACAGGCTCTGATAGGTGCGCGTGCAAGACACAAGGGGGGGGGAGGGGGGGGAGCAAGCCCTAGTTGATAGAACGGAGAGTTTGATGGGTACGGTACGGTACGTACGGTGCGTTTAGTTATACGGGCGGGTGAAGGTTTGGGGGAGTCCGAGTAATCAAAGTACAATCACAGACACGGTATTGGCATTCTGGGCTAGAGTTTACAGAGAAGAGCCGCATTTTCATAATGTCTACATACCGAGACACATTAATCTCCAAGAGGCTCTCTCTCTTCCTCTCTCTCTCTCTCTCTCTCTCTCTCTCAACTTGATCGCTTCTTCACGAGCCAGCCACCAAGTTGGAGTAAACCGCTCCAGATGTAACAATCCATCACAACCCCCGCGTAATTCTCCCGCCAACCAGAAATCTCTTCACAATTCCAAAGAACTCTCCGTCCTCCCTCGCCCTTTGCTGTAACTCTATTTCCCGCATCAAAAGGAAAATAAGGAATATTAAAAATATCAAAAAAAAAGGACCTCGTGTCCCTCCTCCTCCTCCTCCTCCTCCACATTTTCTTACCAAGATATTTGGAGAAAGAGAGAGAGACAGAGAAAAGGAAGGAGATCCGTGACCCCGGCAATACTTCCTTTGCTTCTACCGAAATACCCCAGATTTTCTCCAGAATTGCGTGTAAGAAAATCTGGGGTAAATCATGACATGAACAAGGAGGGAGGACAGTGGCCTGTCAGCGGGTCGTCTCTTCTCTCTCTCTTTCTGTCTGTCTCTACGGATTCTCTATTTCCAAGAAGAGAGAGAGAGAGAGAAGAGACAAGAGACAAGAGGTATCACGGCAAGTTGATGATTCCATACTCAAAGATTGGTGCGCATGTGTTGGATAACCCGCTGTTTATTCATAGCAACTCGGAGATTTTTTTAATATTTTTTTTTAGTAAAACGAGACCTTTCTACTCAAAGATTGCCATCTCCAATGGGTATTTCTCCAACCGTGATATAAACTGACAAACTTCTGTCTGTCTGTCAGAGTCTGTCTGTGATCAAAGAGTCTGTCAAGGCTGGAAACGAGAGACGGAGATTTTGATTCAATGCAACTTCACGTCACAGACACATCACTACCCGCTTTAGGAGGCTTTTTGGGATCAACTACCGGCTAAAATCAAAGTTGCAATAGGTGATAGTTCACTGGAATTACAACTAAAACATAGGTCAAGTCAGGAAGATGACCATGTGTTGAATATTAGAACATGTGACCATAATTAGTGGCTTACTAATTAGTGGCTTACTAAGGTTTCCTCTCATCTAGAACTCCATAGGAATCAGCCAGGGTTTACCCGGGCATCGTTCCACAGTGAAGTGACCTCGTCTAACCCTTGTGCATTGAACAACCAATCTTATGGCCGGTCCTTATCCTCATTGCGTCGGTCTCCGGAACTTGAAAGATCCACAGCGACATATCTTCACGATATGGCTATCTCTTTGAGCACTAGAAATCCAGATAACGATATACCGGTTTGAGTCAACAAAAACTTGGCATCATCACCTCCTGATCACCTACAGTCACACCGAGCCATCTCATCAATCATCACACTTACACAACAAACATCTCATATCATTAGCCCTATCTTCTCCATGTGTACGACCTTGTTCAAACACAACTCCCCCAACTACAACTACATTGTCTCATTAGTCCACCAACAAAACATCTTCCCTATAAGTGAACCTTTCGGCTGTCCAATAATCAACTCCGAAAGTCGGAACCAGTGGGGCTCCCTGAAAACCTTATAGCTTGGCCTAATTCTAGCAAGAATAGAGTCATCAGTTAACCTAAATGGGATATGAATGTGCCATCCGGCGTAGAACTGTGACGACGAATAACATCTTGAAAAGAACAACAAGGCTGCCGAATTATATATTGTCCATTTCCCTTCAGATTCATCTTGCCGTAGCCTCGTCTTAAAGAAGTAGTTTCCCAGTCAACCAAAACTTCGTCATCCCACTCCACTTTTTTTTTTTTCTTCTTTTTTTTTTGCATGTTTTTTGGAACCGATTATTTTGCCTTCGAGTCTCTTGAGTTTGTTACATTTTGTGTCTTTTTTCTCGGTGTTTTCTTGGTGTCTTTGTGTCTTTGTTTTTTTTATATCGCTCTCTTTGAGACTTTTCAATATACCCCCCCCCCTCCTCCTCGCCGATACTACCTCACCCCGACAACGTCCGCTTACAAGATACCCCTTCCGATTGCGATCCGTTCAACAACCGACCACACTGCCGTCTGATCCTCGAATCCCGTGAGACGACAAGCTCACCCAGAAAACACACTCTCTCTCTTTTGTACCATATTCACTCTTTCTTTCACAAATGGATCTGGTTAACCAGTATGTCAACCATATCACAACTTGACCATGCCCGCCTGCAGCAACCTGGAACTATCACATGCCAATTCCATGCGCCAACCTTCCAGTCCCAAATTCTCCAAAGTTCCAATGCTAACCTAACCCCGCCACCTAGCCTCGAGGGCCGTCTGCTCTTTGCAGTTCCCAAGAGTAAGACACCCACCCCCCTCCACCCCTCCCTTTCCTATGACCATTCTCCCCCCACTAACTACCCCTTTCCAGAGGGCCGCCTCAACTCCGCCTGCCTCAACCTCCTCGAAGGCGCCGACATCCAATTCCGCCGCGAAAACCGCCTCGACATCGCCCTCGTCAAAAACCATCCCATCGCCCTCGTCTTCCTCCCCGCCGCCGACATCCCCACCTTTGTCGGTGAAGGCCGCGTCGACCTCGGCATCACTGGCTGGGACCAAGTTGCCGAACATGGCGCCACCATGCGTGCTTCCCGTCGCGCTGAGGCTCTCCTCTCTGGTACTCCGTTGCCTCCTGTGGGGACACCAGCTGAGGGCACCAGTGAGGCTGTGGGCGGTTGTGTGACGGTTATGCCCTTGGGGTTCGGTAGTTGTAAGTTGCAGGTGCAAGTTCCTGTCAAGGGCACGTACAAAACTACGAGCGATCTGGTTGGGAAGACGGTTTGCTCGAGTTTTGTGGGATTAGCGACAGCGCACTTTGCCAAGCTGGAAAAGTGTGAGCCGAATAACATTTCAACCAAGATTATCGAGATTGGCGGTAGTGTTGAAGCTGCTTGTGCCCTTGGTGTTGCCGACGGTATCGTGGATCTTGTTGGTAAGTCTCTTTTTTATCTATATGTCTTTGACGCCCCTTTTTTCTTTTTTCTTTTTTTTTTTTGCAAACGATCCCCCTCCGCTTACTCACACATTCTCTCCCAGAATCCGGCGAAACCATGCGCGCCGCCGGCCTCTGCGCCATCGACACCGTCGTCGACACCCAAGCCATCCTCATCAAATCCCTAAACCCCTCTGACCCCAAACTCGTCGACAAAATCGCCGCCCGCATCACCGGTGTCATCACCGCTCAACGCTACGTCCTGTGCCAATACAACATTGAGTCCAAGCTGCTGGCCGAGGCTACCAAGATTACCCCGGGAAAGCGTGCGCCCACTATTACGCAGTTGAATGATGAGGGCTGGATTAGCGTTAGTGCCATGGTGGAGAAGAAGAAGATTGCGACGGTTATGGATGATTTGACTGACGCGGGCGCTAAGGATATTCTGGTTTTGGATATTCACAACACACGGTAAAATAAACGATAATGATACGGTATATTGGAATAGACGGGTTTAGACATTCCTGTCTGGTTGTGTTTCACTTCAAGAGTACTTGGAATTATCTCATCTACCGAGTCTGTGTCGGTATACTGTACATCGTATCGTACATCACCCAATGGTTAGACCAAAAGAAAACTTGTAAAATCATCTGAAGCATCATGGGGTCTGATTTGTAAAACTGAAACTATATTTGTACACTTCTATAACATGAGAGATATAGCACACGAACCTGGACAGAATATAGAAAAACCCGACATTCACTGTCTAGTCATCCGGAACCTGTTCCAACCCCATATAATAGAAAAAAGAAAAAAAAACCACACGAAGCGAAACAACAAAAAGAAAGCAACCAGACTTGAACCTTGTACTCGGCCTCAGATCCTCGCCACCCCCCCTCCTCCTCCTCTCACCAATAAGTCATAAGTCATCCCTTGACCCTCATTCTATATTTGTCTAATCAATGCGCAGAGTTCTGGCAGCCTTGACCTTGGCAGACACCTTCTTCTTACGGCCACGCTCAAAAGCAGTCGCAGCAGCGTGGTCTCTGCCCACATTGTCAAGGTCCTTGACCTTGTAGATACGAATGATCCAGTTTTCACTAGTGAATGCCTCCTCAAGAGTGTCCAGTTCAGGACCCTGGTCAGGCAGACCAGTGTTACGGACACGGTCACGGGCCTGACCTGGAGGGAAAAGGTTGTGGTAGTTGTAAAAGGACATCTTGTACATCAAACTGTTCTTCATGGTGTCAGTGGCACCACCATCGACACGGTACTCGCCACGAGCAGTGAAAAAGTCACGCTCCTTGACCTCCTCGGGCCAGATACCCTCAGCGATACGAACCATCCACAGAAACTTGTTGATATCATCACCAGAGTAGCCCAAAAGACCACCAAAGACAACAAGGACGTAATCAACTTCATGCTGGCGCAGAATAGGGTACGAGACTTCCTCACGGGAGCTCATAGCCTTACCAACCGTGGCAATGTGGGTGTTGTTCCAGGTGTTGTTGTCAACAAGAGTGGCACGGTCAGCCATACCACCAATCTGGTAGCCGTAATCCCACCACGCGGCAACCTTGGCATCCTTGGGGGTGTTTTGGCGAAGCCACTGGTACGCCTCACGATAGTCATCAATGATGTGCTGTGAACCATCGGGCAGACGACTGGCCAAGACAACCGACGGCGAAGAGTAGGCGTTCGAGGTGACCCAGGTGCAGTGCATGACAAACATGATCAAGTAGGCCGTCATGGCACCAGCGACAAGAACCTTGGAGATCTTGTCGTAAACACCAACCAGGGGCTTGCTAAAAGCAGACAGACCACCCTCGGGAACCTTCTTAGCAGCAGCCTCGGCATCCTTGGCAACTTGCTCAGGATCGGGCGAGTCGGCTGACAGGAAGGCATCCAGAACTTGAGACAGGGCCAGAGCAGCAGCAACACAGACAATGGGAGTCAAGGTCAGCATAAGACGGACCATGACACCAGCAAAATAACTGCCGAACAAAGCGTAAACAATGACGAAAACATGCTGGTCCTCAAGCTTCTGGAAGCACATGTAGACACCAGCTGGGAGCAGCCAAATCAGCATGTTCAGATCAAAGAAGAAAGCGGGCCAGGCGGTAGGCTGGTGCTCCGAGACCGAAGCAATGATGGGAATGTGTATCTTGGCGTAGCTAGTATCCCACAGAGAGTAGAAACGACCGTTCCAGGGAGCAATGTAGCCCATCGAGGTCAGACCAACGATAGCGCCGGCACCTAGGATAAAAGTAGCAGCGACCAGAGTGTACAGAAAGGTCTGGAACTGGCGGCCAGAAATGATGGAGCGCACATACTGGATACAGCCAACAAACTGGAGGAAACCAAAGACACCAAGAGCAGGCATGTGCTCGCTAGTGCGGACGGGCAGGAAACCGACAAAGGGAATTTGCATAGAGGCAATGGTACCCAGAGCATACCAGGTAGAGTACGAGACGTACAGACGGTTGCTGTAGCGGCCCATAAGAATAAGGACAAAGGCGTGAAGGGGCAGCAGGCAAGTAATGAAAGCATAGCCACCCCATGAAGCCACCATGTAGCCGTATGACAAAGCGCAGAGAGCACTCCACAGCATCGAACCCAGCTTCAACGACTTGATCCACAGCCAAAAGGTGAAGACCAGTAGGAAGATGGCAATAGCCTCGTTATCGTAAGAACCGGCAACGGAACGCGAGATGTAACCGGGCGCAATACCCATAAATACAGCAGCGAGAAGACCGGCCGAAGGTGACGTGGTCATCTCGTTGGTCAGTAGGTAGGCGGCAACGGCAGTTAAACCGGAGCAGGCGGGAGCGAGAAGAACGCAAATGTTGCGGATATCGACGGGAATAGTCAGGGCGCGGAGAGCATGGTAGATGACACCAGAAGTGACCATGAGACCGGGGTAGAGAGTACCACCGGTAACACGTCCAAGAGGGTGCCAGGTGCGGTCATCAAACCAATCCCAGAAGTTGTAAAAACCATTGGATACGAGGTACTTGGTCGCACGGAAGTTGAACCAAGGATCGACTATAGGGGATATATGTTAGAACTGTGATATTGGGGACACGATGCGGATTTCGAAACAGGCGCATTGCAGATGGTGGGCGGGAGGGGGACTGACACTCGTGAATAATACTCTCAAAACCTATACATGACAGATACAATTAGTAAATATGCTCTAGTACACAAGGTGATAGACAGTCAAAAACTATCCATAAGACATGATAACATACGAATGACTGAGAACAGACGACTGCTCACGGCAGCGCCAGCAATCAAAGCCAAGATGACGACACGCAACAGTAGTCGCTGGTGATGGTCAATTTGTAGCTTGCCGCCAAAAAGCGACGGCGAAGCTGTCTCAACAGCCATAATGGGAAAGATTGACGAGATGTGTATGTGCGTGCGATTCAGTTAGAGTGAGCCGTGGTGGTAGTGGTGGTAGTGGTGGTAGTGGTGGCGGTGATGATCGAGTTTTGGCAACACCCAGCAAAGACTTGAGCAGAAGAACCCAGCTCCTGCAAAAGATCCGAAGGGGATGGGGGTTGCTGGAATTCGGTAAAGTAAGTATAAGGGTGATGAAGAAAAAGAAAAAGCGATGAGGAGTAAGTCGCCTCTTCAATGCGACAAAAAGGTTTTGATGAAGAAGGAGAAAAAGAAATAATAATAATAATAAAAAGGAAACAAAACGTTGCCAAAATAAAAATTAAAAAATTAAAAATTAAAAAAAAAGACATCAGGTAAAAGGCCACACTTTGCGTGCCGTCCGAGAGGTAGTTGCCGTTGCGTTGCGTTTCAGTTTTCTTTTTTTTGGTTGCTGAGCTTGCCTGTCCAAGTACACGTACTTCTTTCCTTATTCTATAAGCTCCCCTGGTCAGCCGCTGGGCTGTACCTTCATTACCACACTGACCAGGACCACTTTTTTTTTTTTCACAGAGATGTGCTATGAGGACAGCATGGAAGCTTTGAAACGTGCACAGCCAATCACATTAGCCAATTGCTTAATTAGTGGGGCCGTGTTGAAGAGTTTCCGAACATTAGCCGTCGCAACGTCAAGCCAGACACAGAGAAATCAATGGCCATCTCAGATATCAGTTATAGTCAGGCAATGGCAATATCACAGCTATAGTAGAACAAGTACTGTTTAAACGTCTAACACTTGTATTGTACACATGGGATTAAGAAAAAAAGAAAAGAAATAAAACAACAGCTAAGAAGTGAGAATGCCAGGACAAGGGAGGACATGAGGTCAGAGTCAACCTATTAGAAACAATGGAGTAACATTTGAGGTTGATTCCAATCATCATCATCACAAGGAATATCAGTGTGGGATCAACCTATATGATCAGAGTCAAGGGCGGAGTCATGGTGGCGAGCAATAGTGAATTGAGTCGATGGCGATGTAGAAACAGAAACAAAACAGACAAAAGGGAGAGGAAAAGATGACAATGCAGTTCCACACACTGAAAAGCTAGTTTCCCAACCTTCCAGAATACGAAACCACCCGTCTACGAAAAAGCCGAGGCTTCCGCATCATTCCGTTCGCATCGGGCCATTACTCGCGCACAACTTCAGCCCACTCCAGACATATCTCCCACAATCTCGTCAGGCCTTCCAACAACTCAATTATTTTCCGGCTGAGGTATTCCTAAACCTCAATGCTTGCCCAAGAAAGAGGATTGAAACATGGCGGATACCCAGGCTGGCGCTGGATTGGAGATATAAGAGCCTGTGACTGACTGCCTTGACAAAGCACAGGACGGTAACCGTCGGTCGTGAAAAAGAGAGAGAAAGAGAGACAAGATTGTGTGAAGAAAGCGCAGGGAATCGGGAATTGATATATTTACAGGTCAACCAGCTTACGCCTTGGCCAGGTTGTTGAAGAAGGCCTCGAAGTCGAACTTGGGGTCGGTGAAATCAACAGCTAAAAATTATCAAGGTCAGTAGGATGTCTCAAGAAGATTGCATATTGGCATCTTGACGCAGATATTGGGTTTGGCAACGTACATTGCGAGCTCGCGGAAGCAGGGTTCTTGCTCTTCGCGTACTCCACCTTGGCCTTTGCAATCAAGCTCTCCTTCTCCTCGTACTCGCGCTTGGCCACAATAGCCTTCTCCTCTGCTCTGATGGAGCGCTGGTGAGTGAAGCCGTAGAACACGCCAAAGGCGAGAGCCGAATACCGCAGCACCTGTGTGGGAGAGGAATAGGAAAGAAATGAATATGTCAGCATAACGATCTTATTGGAGTTTTGACCCCATGTGCATCACATGCTCGTGGGGGGAGATTTCAGCAATTGTATTTCAAAAACCCAAATCATGTTGGGAAAATCGAACCGGGGAATGGTTTTTAAGTCGCGTACGGAAGCATTGGGTCAGCGCATTGGGTTTTTCCCGGGTGATTCCCCCGGGCAATATAGCATCGGGACAGGGGCAGTTATTCCAAAGCATCGTCGATAGCGGGCCGAGAAGCGGGAAGCAGTAGCCTTTCCCTATCCGATAACCAGTTATGCGCAACATTCTGCTAATTACACTTCCAAAGCCATTCCCAGGTTGATTTTGCAAACAATTCGGATCGTGTAGGGTTTAGATCAGATAGGATTTCATGTCAGAAGTCGTACATTAGTCGTAGTCGCCTGAGCAGACATTTTAGCGATGTATTTTTTCTTCGGGGGAGGGGAGGGGGGGGGGGGGGGGG